>CM052328.1:18321319-18416835 GCA_028455615.1 Lasioglossum zephyrum | reverse complement strand
GTTAAAAAAAAATTTCCGCACGTGGTATTTATTATTATATTTTATTTGGAAAGACTACAATTTTCTTGAGCTTGTGCAAGTCTAACAAATTTTTTCAAGGTGAAAAAGCGTTCGTATCACAATCCCTATAATTATTTCATATTCTGCCTAGTTTCAGCTTTAATTTAAAAAAAAATTTCATCGCTCTATCTCATTTCTATCTGATTTCTTTGATTTTTACACAGAATTCTTCCGTTTGCCCCATAGTGCGGCCTTCTGTGGACGACGAGCGTCGCAGCTGGTACACGCGATAACCAAGCTAATCCAGACTCGAATCTGTACGAACCACGAACGATTCCACGGTTCCGAGCCAGCCGATAACGGAACAAAACCCGCGGGAAACGACCACCGCGAATAATTCCCGTAAAAGTATCCGGGGTACCCCTTTTGATCGCGTTCTATCGAGCGGAATAGCTATGGCCGAGATCTATCCATGCTTCCCGTTGTTATAAATAACGAGCAGTACGATGCCCCGAGATAATTATACACAGCGATCGGCTTAACAAAAAAGTCCGCGCCGCGATCGAAGCAACATCGCGGTGGTTTTCTTACAGGATTCTGCGGAAATAATACAACAGCGATATCATCGGCGAAACACATTGTCGGCCTCGCGTCGCTTTTATCCTTCGTTTATGTAGACGTAAATTGTCTGCGCGAGCTGAAACGCGGTTGGAGAACAGCCGCAGATTCGATCTCTTTCGCGGCTTGCGAACGGAAACTTGGAAATTACAGTCGGACGCGTATGAGGTAGAAGATGCGGTGAATGGGCAGCGGGAAGCTGTTCGAGCTGTTTCCACGAAGGTGATAAATCGCCGGAGAGAATTTTCCGGTAAACACGAGAATATAATAAAACTCGAGGAGATTTTCCGCGGATGAAACGCGTCGAAATAGTTGAAGTGTCTCGAAATAATTCGGCAGAATCTCGTCTTCCGGGTATCAAGTGCGAGCCGCGACTTCAAGAACGCGACGGAGATACTTGAAATTACGCCAAGAGGAAGGTCGACGGGTCTAAGGCACCGTAAACAATGAAATTCTCGAGATATCGGTGAAAATGATCGACGCGTAACCTGCGATATACGTAGGAAAAAATTATATAAGTAAAAATAAATTTAGTAATTATATAGAAAAAGGTCTGCGTACTCCGATCTTACGTTTTAAATTGTACAAGTATTTTCATAGCTATTCAAAATTCTCAATCACAAGCTGAATCAGGTGACTATGGGTGGAATGAGATCAAGAAATCACGGGGCCACCGGTTTTACGGTGCAAAATAAATAGGGGAGTAAAGTGGGATCGACGGAATGCGAGATCTGAAGCTCTAGGAAGTCAGGATTGAAGGCGGGACGCGTTAACGTGGAATTTGATCGCCGGGGATGACATTTCACGCGTTTTATCTGAGCCACCCTACACGCCGGGGCGAAGCGCCTAGGGCCGGGCGCCTCCTGGCCCGGAAAAAGCAATCTTGCCCGGTGAATTTGTTATTTCGAGCTGCGACATTTTCAGGATATCCCGATCAACGAGCGGCACGGCCTCGCCGTGTTTGCGGTTGAAGTTGTCGAGGAGGGTGTGGGTACGTATCGCGACTATGTTTGCGTCTTTGTACGGGGTGGTTCGTCAAAGATCAAACATAGAAATTCTGAGAAGTCAAGTGAAATTGTTCCTCGCATCGATCTACGACTCGTTCGATCCTTCTTGGACCCGAAGTTTGGATGCGTGAATACGTGGTGCTCGGTTTATCAATTAGATTAACGTTTTTAGAGTAGTTGTCGGTGAAAATCGTTGTCGGCCAAAGTAGTTGTCGGTTAAAGGCATTGTCGGCCAAAGTAGTTGTCGGTTAAAGGCATTGTCGGCCAAAGTAGTTGTCGGTTAAAGGCATTGTGTGCCAAAGTAGTTGTCGATTAAAGTAGATGTCGGTTAAAGGCGATGTCGGCCAAAGTAGTTGTCGGTTAAAAGCGTTGTAGTTTAAAGACGTTGTCGGTCAAAAGCTTTGTTAAAGTATTCGTCGGCGAAAGTAGTGTCGGTCAAATCTGATATCAGAGAAAACCCGTGTGGGTGATTACCATGGTAACTGTTAGGCCAGTTGTGGCGACAGCTTGGCCCGACGGCTACTCGACGCGAAACAACCCGGCTCGACCGAGCTCGTCTGGCCGGTTCCAGCGATGGGGTTGGCCGGGGGTGACGGTTGTCGAGGGTGAGTACGCGTATATGGGTCATGGCTGTCGCTCGGCGTTCTCGCTTGGCCACCGCTCTGGCCCACTGGCACACCTGTGCCTCGTGTCCGTGCGTTCTCTCTCGCTGATTCTCACGGACATGCGTAGATCCGCGCACCCCTGTACCTGTGCAGCGTAGCTCGTGCTAACTAGGACGAGAGACGCAGCAGCCACCCTGTAGCCGCCAACTGGGATCCGCAACGCTTCTTTTTTCGCGTGATCCGTGTTTGTCCAGTGATTATTACGACTAGGTAATTATCTCTGACGACAGTGTTTTCGATTTATTTCGGAAAACGAACACGTGGTAAAATGTATTCGATGCCTACACACGAATAACAAATATATTAATGCTATCCTCGCACTGGTTCGATAAAAAAAATTTTTTTTGTGCATGTCACTTCTTTGTTATTAGACGAGTATTTTTTCTATTTTTTAAAAATTGTAAACACTTATGTAAAAGGGATTCAGTCCATCTATAATAAATAATAATAATAAAAAAATACAGAAGGACACTTTTGTGAATTACCATATTAATTTATAACGTTTCAATCTTATTTTACATCACCTTCGAGAAATAATTGCGTCTGTAAATAATTATACATTATGATTACTTGCTTTGCGAAGAAGAATTTATAAATTCATAGTAATTACTGAATCAATTTTAACAACTCGACAATCGATACAAGGAAATATTTACACACGAGTAGTTAGTACAGAATTGTTTCATCGTGGAATTGGGTCAGATTTCAAATCAACCTCGGTCAGGGTATGATAATCGTACATCTCGGAGTAGTTGTCCCGCAGACATGATAATAATTTGCACGATATCAACCAGATGCGGTGCTAAATATATCTCGGAAAGTGAGGTCGAGCGACAGGCGCGTGCATAGGAACGATCAAAATGATGGAGTATCGAATCGAAATGGAACAGCTGGGATTCTGGCCTTGTATGAACAGCCGAGACTCATACGCTCGTGTATCGCGAGTCGACCAAATATGTGTCTCGTTAGTCCCGGCAACCGATCGTTTACATTCGTCGCGATCCCCGAGTCCCGTATCTGGCGGACCGATACACCACGCGACGATCATCGCATCCGTGTGCAGCTGGCAGCTCGCCAGCTTTATGAATCTTTTCGTAATGGTTCCGCGAGCCGCCCACGCAAATGATAATCGCTTTAGCTGGATATCTGGGACGCGGCGTGGATGATCAACAGTTTCCTCACCGCGCGCGTTTTCTAGCAGCTTCTGCTGCGCCTACCTGTTCGGCCAATTGCGAAATAAGCTTCGGTAATTATATGGAAAAGGTCTCCAATTTTGAGAAAATTTAAACATGTTATGCAGCAATATATTTTGAACAACTTTTTCCTTTACAATATAGGGGGGCTGCATTTAGTTTTTGAGATATTTGCAGCAAAAAACTAATGCGAATACTGCATTGAATTTTTCGTATTCCTGCATGCGTCTTTTGCAAATATCTCGAAAACGAAAAGCGACACCCCTATATTGGAACAGGAAAAAGTTGTTCAAAATGTCGAAATCTATAACATATTAAAATTTCATCAAAATCGGAGTACGCAGACCTTTTCTATATAATTACCAAAGCTTCTTTGAATGCTTTCACTGTACCAGAAGAAGAGTCTTTTTGCCAGAGCGATGTTTCTTTCGGAGAACGCGGTAATCAGGTACGTATTTAAACGTAATTAGAGATCTTTCTCGGGGGAAAAACACACGGACCATTTGAGACAGCAACGATCCTTCGATTTTCCTCGAGTTGTGTGTACACCACGCCTGATTCCTCGTGTATGCTCGAAACTTTCCACGGCGACTCGGTCAATATCGGAAATTGCCGTTCGATGGATAACAGGTTTCACCTTGATAAACTTCTCAGACTTCGCCGCGAATCGGACCCACCCGGACAACTACTGAAACATGCACGAATCGCGAGACCCGCCAAGTTCGCCAAGGTGAGGCGCGATCAGCTGATCGCACGAACAGCCTCCTCTGATACGCTCGGATAATTCATTTAGAAAATTTTACTCGAAATTCTGATTCTGTGGGAGTAGTCGGAGGAACATCTTCGAGGGAGTAGGTATATCAACTCGGAATGCTTTAATGAACGTCTAAATATTTCTAAGTGGTGCTAAAGGATGCTAAATGCTTTGCACCTGAAATCGGTAACACGGTAAACAAGAAGCACGCGCGCCTGCACCGTCTCGGAGCCTCGAGGTGAAGGGTATAGGATGGCTAATACAAATTTTTAATCCAATTATATCGATTCTACCATTATTTTTTATTTCTTTTTTGGGCATGTCCCTTCTTTGTTATTAGACGAGCAGGCTTGTATTTTTATTTTTTAGTTTGTTAAATAAAATTGACCTTTTTGCAAGTCAATGTCACCCTTTGAAAATCAATTTCAGTCTTTGTCAAATAAAATTGACCTCTTTTACAAGTCAATTTCACCCTTTGCAAATTAATTTCGACTCTTGTATCTTTCTTTTTTTTTTAATTAAACACTTATGTAAAAAATAGAAATTTACATTATCAACGTCTGTATGGTTTTCACACATTCTCCAATAGCTTTTCACAAATTCGCAAATCGATCACGAACAAATTTATAGAGATCTGAACAGGACAAGGTCTGTCGGGTCATTTGGTACGAGATAAAAGTACAAATCGATCGATACATTGTTTCGAGACATGTACAGTTACGAGCTTACGAATAGAACACAATCTCTGTTTTATGGAAAGGGGATTCAAGGTCCACGAACGGAAGAGGGAATTGTCCCTCTCGGAGATGTTTCTCCCGTTGAATGGCCGGGAGCGGGAAAACAGAGACCGGAAACTGTGGAAAAGCAAGAAGAAACTTTGCAAGGTGGTCCGACGATTGCGCCATCGTTTCGACGATGCCGGAGCGGCTCGCGTTTTCCGCGACTGCGTCGACGCGACGCGGTGTTGCCCGTTCATCGGGAAAATCGTGGCTTGGAAAACTCGAGGAACGTCGAGCATCGAGCATCGAGCATCGAACGACCGAGCTCCGTGTTCGAGCCGACGATAAATAGACATCTAGGGCAGTGTGTTCCGCCGATACACGCGAATTGATTTCCTTCTCCGCCGCGGTGGCGACCTGCTGACTCCGCTGACCATTATTATGCTCAATTTGCACCGCCTACTTCATTCAATCGCGGGTTAACGTACTCTTACACGGCCGAGTCGATTCCGAGTTGCCTCCAAACGAGAATCAAAATTCTTCGAAATCGCGTCGAAAAATTGGATAAAATAATTAATATTTTTCGTGAAAAAGAAAAAATCAATTTCCTCCAAGAGCAAATTATTATCTCGATCGAAATACTAAAATATTGTATATAGCTAATTTGTAAGTATAGTTACAAATATTTAATAAAAAAATATTAATTAAATTATTATATAAAAAATAGGGAGCTATAGTTTTTTAATAAAAAAATATTAATTAAATTATTATACAAAAAATAGGGAGCGAGCTCCATACATGAAGAAATAAAAATGGAGGAACAATCTCCGCGGCGAGGAAGAAGATTCGCGGAGCGGCGAGTCGAGATAGGTCATGGTTCCCGAGGAAGAAGCAGTGTGTTCCTTTTGTCTTCTATCTTTGGTGGACGGCAAAAGCCGCGCACCGCCGGGGGTTCGTTTCTATTTCCGCGGCGGTCCTCGTCTCTGGAATTCACCTCGGTCCTCGAATTCTATGCTCGCCTATCGACGACGCACCGTTGCATCCGCTATCGGAAATTTCAGGCTTTCACCGGGATTGCTATTGTTCGCCGAGACTTTCTGGGAACCGTGTCCACGAAACGTCTCTAGTCTCTTTCCAGCCTACACACAATGGTTCACATAAAAACCGTTCTTACGGAACTGAATCTGTCCGATACGATTGACTCGTTCACCCTTTAACAACTTTATTGGGCATTATATATCGTCCGATCAAAATTCTTGCTCAAGGAAACCGATAAAAAATTCGATGTCACATGACGTGGTTCATCCTAGATTTTACACGACGACAAAATTCGTTCTTACAGAACTGAATCTGTCCGATATGATTCACTCGTTCACCCTTTAACAATTTTATTGCGCATTATACATAACCTCAATAATATTAAATTTTCTACATATATTCAAAATACAAAATTCTTGATCAAGGAAACCGAAAAAATTCGATGTCATGTGTGGTTCATCCTCGCGTTTACACGACCACAAAAACCGTTCTTACGAAACTTTGAATCGTTCACCCTTTAACAACTTTATTGCGCATTATATATCCTCACATCCAATCAAAATTCTTGCTCAAGAAAACCGAAAAAAAATTCGTTGTCGCGTGTGGTTCATCCTCTCCTTTACACGACAAAATTCCTTGATTAAGAACTTCCCTTCCACCGTGTGCAACCGAGCACACTCTGCCCTCGCGTTTAAACGGTTTCGCGGAGCAGCGCAGTACCTCGTCGGCGAAAATTGATTGGCCAAATTGACAAAACATCGTCGATTAAGAACATCACTCGAATCGCGCACGCGATTGTCAAGAGATCTTGTCCAATCTCGGAATACGAACAGAATTTTGTGGGTCAGTGTAGAACAACACAAAGTCGTTCCAAAAACATTCTGGACAACGGCTGGCAGCCGGAAGTCTCGTTGAACGGCATCGCTATTTTTATACGGTGTTCCGAGTGCAACTGGAGTGGAAGCAGAGAGCAAACAAGTGCCATGTCGGAGCAAACGAGCAACTCGAGCGGACGGAGTCCTCGTCGTTGGAGAACGTGCACACGCGAGTCACGCGATCCTTCGAGGATTTCTTTTCTAGCTGCCGAGTGTCCTGACGCGTCGAACGTTTTCAAGAAACAACCACCGTGAAAGAAACCGGAGTGCAAGGACCACTGTGCGTTCCGGAAGCTCGAGCGAGGCGAGCGAGGCAAGCGATCCTTCGAGGATTTCATTTCTAGCTGCCGAGTGTCCTGACGCGTCCAAGGAACAACCGTGAAAGAACCGGAATGCTAGGATCACTTTGTGTTTCAGAAGTTCGAGCGAGGCAAGTGATCCTTCGAGGATTTCTTTTCTAACTGCCGAGTGTCCTGACACGTCCAAGGAACAACCGTGAAAGAGAACCGGAGTGCAAGGACCACTGTGCGTTTCGGAAGTTCGAGCGAGGCGAGCGAGGCAAGCGATCGAAATCGCGCCTCGAGCGCTGACACGTTTTCTCCACAGGCATCGCACCGTCATCCTCGTCACCGAGAATCCACCGATGCGAGAGGACGGGGGGTTTGTCTTCGCGAAGGGAGCTGTCCCGGTGACAGAGCTACCCTCGGGTACCCTCCATTGCACCTGGACGCATATATCCCGGGTTGCACACTGCGACGGAGAAGCGAGAAATCCGCGGCGAGTACGCGCTGCAAGCCGATCGAGAAGCACGGTTCTTCGCTGATGCAGCCGACAGCACAACTGGCGGCTGTCCTACCGCACCTCTGCACATCCACCCACGCTATATCGATCGTTCCTCCTCTCTTCTCGCTCTCTCCCTCTTACCTTGCCCTCTGGTCTCTCCTCTCTACTCCTCTTGGCTCCTAGTCTCTCTCTTTCTAGCTACCAAGCTGTCCCCTGCTTCCGCCGAGTAGTACCTAGCTACTCGTGGTGGCGGTACTGTTAATAGTACCATTGCTGATGTGCTATTTGTGTATGCACCCGGTACCACCGCACAATGTCACGGATCGGGAATCAAACTGGACAGCAGTCGCTTTCACGATTATCATATGATATCTTTTCATTTTTATGGTAGGCTATCTAGCACCAAGGTGGTGTCCGACCCAAGTTGACAGCCCTATAGTTCTGAGGTGGCGTTACTACTATTTGTCCGCCACTGGACGTGAAGAATAACAGCTTCAAGTATACTAACCGATTATATAGTTAATTCGAAACCTTTGTTTATTCGATATGTTTGCAGAAATTCTTATTAGAAGATTGTAAATTAATTTCATTTTTATGGAACGCTATCTACCACTTTGGTGGTGTCCGACCTATGTTGACAGCCCTATGGTTCTGTGAGGTGGCGTTACTACTATTTGTCCGCCACTGGACTTTCCTATTCTACTAGACGTGAAGAGTAACAGCTTTAAGTAGGCTAACCGATTATATAGTTAATTCAAACCTTTCTGTATTCGATATGTTTTCAGAAGAAAACCATTTTACCATTTTTGCAAAAGAAAATGGTGCTTCAAATGAACTAAAGAACCTCCAATTTCAGTATGTTGAAGAATTTTGAGACATCCTGTATATACGTGGTCGTAGGACAGGGTGGCCCAGTTTGGACTAGATTGATCCCTCATAGTATACTTTAAAAAAGACTAACACTTGCAGCGTTATTAGCGACGCTAATTGACTACCAGTTACAAAACTAGGTCGAACGAAGGATTAAACTGGAACTGCATCAACGAGGAGCGTACAAGTCTCGGCCATCTGGAATTTTGTCCAGTTAAATTGGTGACTCGTCATCCTGTGCAACGTGTTGGCACCGGCATCGAGACCCCTTCAAGTTCGAGTCAGAGGGTCGCTCTCCTCCGGTGGACCCAATCCCGTGCAAGACCTGATATAGTCGCTGTTACAGCTGCTGCTCTCTGGATCACGTACATTTTTACGATCTCCCTGCGCCGGTTAAAAGTTACGTTGCCATGTCCTATCTTCTCCACCCGATAGAGATAGAGGTTCCCTGTCGAATACCGTATCCTCCTTCTTTGCCAAGGAGACAGATACTCTAGGGTCGCTCTGGAGGATGCGTCTTTTGGGAGCACGCGTCTGCACGGAGATCGTTAACCTCAATACGGTTGCCGCATATTAGGTCCACCAGAAAATTCTGCCCCATTTCCGCTAGGGAACCATACTTGTTACGTGGCTCCTTTACCTAACAGGAGTATTCTTAATAATTACCAACACTGTCTACGATATTCAATGATGAATTTAAATTATACAATTTTAAAAATATTGTATAATGTATGTATTAATATAAGGTAGATTAAATTTGAAAATTTAAATTATACAATATTAAAAATATTGTATAATATATGTAATATAAGGTGGATTAAAATTGATTAGGATCGAAACGTCAGGAAAGAAAAAATTTAAATAGCAAAATTGCTACTTCAGTTATTAATTGATTGAAACTGTGCTTTGAAAACATCAACAAATCAAAAATCTCTAATAATCTTTCTAATTGTCAACAAAGATATTAAAGGAATTAAATAATTTTTCTGAGGATAGTTGATTATGTTCTCGGGCGAATAATAAACATTTAAACGACTGCGCATTAAACCTTGCAAAGATCCGCGACACTGGTTGTTCTCGTTGGAAGACGACTAATAAACAATTTCTTTGAAACGTGATTACTCACCGATGGGAGATACCCGACGCGATGGGAGACTCTCACAGAGAGCTAGAAATGTTTTCAATCGAGCTAGTGGAATGAAATTTTTTCTCGCGATAGGTATTATCGAGAAGTCTGCAGCGATCCGACTCGCGGAACGAGGCCAAGCTGTTAATAATAAATAGATAAACAAACACATTTCGCAGAGGGTATGCGCGGATTCGACTTCTCGCGATGGCGGATCGGAATAGAAATCACCTTGAGACGCGCGGCGCTTTTTCCGCGACGGGTTCGAATAATTGCCGGAGAAAGAGAGGCGCGTGACTCGGTGTGCGCGGAGAAAAACGGCTTTATCGTCGCTGGAAGTCAGGACTCGAGGATTATATAACTCTGTTGCCGGAGTGGATAGCGATGTAATCGTCGGACTAAGGAGGACAATGGGAAAGGAAACGACGGGATGACCGGCACAGTCGGAGTGCCTTTTTATTCGACGCTGTACAAACGCCAGAATGTTTCCTCGTCTCGCGGTCTGGCTTCCAACGAGCTTGTTCCACAGGTAATACGCAGCAGCCGAGGATTACGTAAGCCGATCGCGACGAAAAGGTCGCTTGCAACTAATTGCGCGCTGATCGACAGACAGGAGTCGATTCTCCATCGAGTGTCAACGATGCTCTTCGAAATTCGTGCGAAACAGCCCGAACAAGCCTGCAAATAAGTTTTCTACTTTCAAGAATTTTCCTGTCAGAATTTCTTTCTATTTTTTATAACCTCTATTGTCTGGTCAACCTTTTTTTGTAAAGCGAGTAAGCTTAACCCTCGTCCGTTCCTCAGGGTGAAAATTCACATATTCAATATTTTCACACACTGTAAAATTATTCATCCTTTTATGTCTACGTCGTGGATTTAACGTGTAAAATAAAGTTGGGTGAATTGTTATCCTAGTCTCTTTTATGCAGTTATTTTTGAGGAGGGTATGAATAAGGGTTAACGCTCATACGTTGCTCAGGGTGCAAATTCACCGATTCATAAAATTATTCATTAATTATATACATAATGCATTGGTTTAACGTGTAAATTAAAAATGGGTGAATTGTTATCCTAATCTTTTTATCCAGCTGTATTTGAGGAGCACATGACGGTAAAATCTATTGTTCTAAGCATTCGCGATTAAACTGTTTCACGCGAACGTAAACCTCGAAAGTTCGAGCAAGCGGATAAACTGCATATTCAGCGGCGCGTGCAATTTGCATTGAATCTTGGAAAACCCGTGACCGAAAGCAGCCGAATGGTTGCGCTGCCCACGGCGAAGGAACTGTGACTGATAGCTTGTTCGCCTGACGCGGCTACATCTGATTACCATTTGCTTCGCTCGCTGCAACATAGTCTAATGGACAGGCGTTTTAAATCGGTCGCCGGTGGTCGAGAACGACTCGACGAATTAATTAGTTCGAACCCCATGAAAGAAGATCGCGAAAGTTGTCTTCACGAAGAATATTTGATGAAAATCAGAATCGAGAAAATACGAAGATCGTTAAAAGTTCGGCGACCCTGTTTGCAGAGGGCGACCGTTTCCAATAGCAATAAATTCGAAAATTGTCTCGTTTCTCCATGTTTCCCTCGGTGGCGAAAGTTCCGGTACCGGAAGAAGACGTTACGGGGGAGGAAAGAAAAATCGTAAGGCGCGATATCGAGAGGAGGTCGGTGGTCGATGCCAAGTGCGGTGGACGCGCGAAATCTCGCGCCCACGGTTCAGAAAGTTTGGATCCGATGCTCGGGTCGATGCCCATTACTTCTGTACACGCCCACTTCTAACGACATTGTCTCCCCTCTGTTCTCAGAGTCCTTGAACAAAGATTCCCCTTGTGCAAACGATGTCCTCCCTCCGACGAGGAACCGGCTCTCGCCCAGGCTCCATTCCGGAGCTCGCAAGTGGCTTAATATGCGATTATGGCTGGCTGAAAGCTTTTTTATTTCCACTTATTTATTGTTAGATCCTTCTCTATTTTCTGGACAATCGTAATGACTCAATATAGAATGGTTTATGTTTTTGGCACAACGTTTGATCCTTCGTTAATTTATTCTAAAATATATTATTATAATCTTCGTTTAAATCATTTTCAAGATTAATTGGAATTGTGTCTGTAAAATATTATACAATTTTCAAAACACTCGATGAAATTCATTATCACATACGTTATTCAAAAAAATTACCTACTTGCTTTGTGATTAAATTAAATTAATTCTTTACTACTTGCGAGGCACACGTTGAGCACATTTGTAACGACTGAATTAATTTCAAGCATTTGAAGAGGACTCATTCTTACATCGAACGTTCGAGAAATAAGTTATTCTGTATAAAAAATAAACGTAAAAATAGTCGCGAGTTCGAAGCTTCGTCTCTGCGAGCCGTGCCTCCGAGGCTGCTTCTCTCGATTACCGAATAGGTCGATAACTGGCAGCGATGCAGCGTCGCGACTTCGTAATATGCCTTCGCAACACGTTTGATACAGCCATTAAGCGTGCGTGCGACTTGCGTAAGAGGGTCATTCGGCCTATTTAAAGACAACGCGACAGAACTCGACGACATCGGTCGTCCGACCGAGTCGGAAAAATGCAGGCGCTCGCAAACGCCAGGACGTTGCACTCCCCAAGAGAAATATCGATCGCGTTATTACCCCTTTTTTAACCCTCGGTTTTATTCTTCGGCGGCGCTTAGGGCTGCGTCGAGGTCCTTCCGTTTCGCGTTGCAGCCGCCGCAGTCGCCGAGCAGGTCGATCATAGGATGGACCCGTATCGCGCGTGTGTTATCGGCGATGCAATCGCATTGTCCGCGGAAACCTGTTGTGTGTCCTGTTAATAAGACCTTAATCCTCTCTGCCTGTCTAAAAGGACATCCACAGGGCATCTATAAATCTAGTCAAATCCCATTTAATGTTTTTGCTCCAAATTTTTAAAAAGTAAAATCTTTCTCCTTCTTTACAGCATTGTTGTTCCAAAATTGTAAAGTGAAATGGACCTATTTGAAGGTTTGCATTTAATGCATTTACTGCATTTCTATAATGCATATCTAAAAATATTAAAAGTGAGAATTTGTGCAGGTATGTTAAATGCAAAAGGCTTTGAATAATAACAATGTTATTATGCTTCCGGCGCACTGGCTAAATTGATTATTATTTTAAACAATATTTCCTAATAGATGGTATAATAACATAATAATGACATAAGGAAACATTTAGCTTTGAATAATGTATACATATTTTGGGTAGGCAAATGAGCGTTAAATCAAAGAAATTATTTCTGTATCCGATGTAATGTGCGACGTTTCTTAAGATCGCGTGCGAAAAGAAGCAGGAATAATTTCCAGCAACCAACGAAACTAGATTACGTCAGTATCGTAACACATTTCTTCCAGCCGCAGGAGCAGAATCGTGTGGTTTTAACCTTCATGTAATTTTAATGAACTGCAAGAAACACACGTTAAATAATGCAACTGTTTTCCTTATCGCCGTTGAATATCATTAAGAGAGTGCGCGGCCCGGGAGCACATTTTCCTCGTTGCGAAATACAAATTTCATCTCCGCGATTGCTTCCACCCTCCCGATTTCCACGAATAATCTTTCATCCTGGCGTCTTTATAAATTTCTTAAGACGAACTGCTTTCGAGAAGTTCTCTCTTGAACGACTGGTACCGAGAATACCAAACTTCGCCGAGAGTTTTGCTGATATTCTATGTCTGAGACGAACCGGAAATCGTCATCGAATTTGTAATATGCTTGGGAACCTGGGACGTGGCCTGCGATTCGTCTATATTAAGGACGATCTTCCTGGATGACAATTGAATGTAATGTTGAACTCAAAAAACGTGAATTGAAATAATTAAAACTAGTGGAAAATGGCATAGGGTTAGGAAGTCTTTCCCCCATTGAAAATTATTGAAAGACTTCTTTTTAGACTTTGTTTTATTAAATCTTAAAGCAGTTTATATAAACACGTTTATATAAAATTATGAATATTATATATTGACTGTAAAAATTAAAAAACCTCCTTCTTGTTCCAAACACTCATTCAATTGTCGAACACCATGTTCTCTCAAGTTAAAAATTTTTTTTTTAATATTGCATTGTCATCCAGTACCGAGCTACGTTTAAAATGTCAAGTCCCTAGCTAATCGGAAATTGTTTTAAAACTCAATTACAAGATTTGACACAGCACAGCAAGTTAATCTAAGCGTGGTAAAAAGGCAACAGAGGAATGGTGTGAATACGAGTTTTTCAGGATGGCGTGAATCCGAGTTTTTCAGGACAATTGAGTTAATTCGGGACACAGTACTACCGTGCATGTGTGTTTGTAGCCTGTCCGTGCCAACTGTCGACGAGATGAGCAACAGGAGCAGTTGTCTCGAGGAAGCGTGGCGAGGAAATACGCGACGATTAGTTTCAGACGTGAAAACGAACACTGGCGGGGTAAGATGATACTCGCGAGACGGTTTCGCGGCAGCTAGGAGCAAATGGAGCGAGAGAAGGCGGCTCGATCGACCGGCTCTGTCGATTCGTAAACCGATCGGGTTGTGAACAGACTCGACGCGATGGGACGAGAGGCACGTGACGAACGCCTAACGGTGATTCGGTTAACCGTGTCCATAGAGGACTAGATAGTGGTCCGAGAAGTCGATCGTAAGCAAATTGGCTAGTGCACCGGTGCAGGGTGCACCGTTCGAGGAATAGAAAGAGAGAGAGAGAGAGAGATGCAAGACGATGGAAAGAGAACGAGGGGACGGTACGTCACTTCCGGTCCATTAAGAGCAACACGGGGGGCTCCCCAGTGTTGTGCGCAGGGAGCTAATTATAAGAAAGACAGAGGCTCTCATTCCGTCGAGGTGATGGTAGCGTCAAGATAGAGTATTTTATCCATAAATGTCCTATACCCCCTAATACACCCCCTTGAGGAGCCGCGAATACTGTATTTTTCATTATTTTTTTATAGAACTTCCACCAACATATTCGTGACATTTTTCTGATAAAAATCATACCAAATATGATATAATTCCGATGATATTTACTTGTGTAATAGACAATTAAAGTTTCGGGCGCAAGGAAGGAGAGTCTCTGCGTCTCTTTATTTCCCATACGCAATCCTTCCTCGCGCCCGAAACTTTAATTGTTTATTACACAAGTAAATATCATCGGAATTATATCATATTTGGTATCATTTTAATTGGAAAAATGCCATGAATATTATGGTCATCGAAGTCCCATAAAAAAATAATGAAGCTGTAAATTTGAAATTGAATTTGAAAGTCAAATTCGCAAAGTTCCAAAAGAATTGTAGAGAAAATTTCTAACAGAAAACCTGTATATTGATCGTCCACTGCCGAGTGTTTTTCCTCGTATCTTACGTAAAGAAAGTCAAACGAAATTGGCGCTCGTTGCTCTGTTCCAGGTCGCAGAGTAATTAAAAGTTTATCACTTTCTCCCTTAAATTTGTTTTCATAGTCCGCGAAGACACGGAGCATGCACCGTAACTGAAAATATTATTACAGCGAAAGTAACGAACGGCAGTCAACTAGACTATAACGAACGTACTGATTTTAGCAAAAACCGAGTAGGAATTTATGGTTTCCATCGCGAACAGCGAAGTAAGAAGTGGTTTAAGTTTTAGATTTAGTTTAAGTTCGGTTTAAGTTTTTCGTGCCGCTGCGTTTTATGCGGAACCCTTCACTGCATGACATTGTGTATGTTTAATTAATGTTTAGAAATTCTTGAAATTGTGTATGTTTAATTAATTTGATCAATGTTAAACGAATTCGACGAGCTGTCTAGCCTGAAAAATAGTTTCTCCCGACTTTTTATAAGAGGATCTCTTTGTGCCCGCTAATCCTGAGAATAATCGCGCTTGTTGCTCGTAGAGTTGGCGATCGACAGATAGGCTGAACTGGAGATGGATAGTGGCTGGGCGAGCCATCGATTCGCTCGTCGACAAGGTTCAGCGGGTCGCTAGTTACACGGAACCGAATCAAACGAGACGAAACGTGACGCGACGAGACTAGACCAGCCTAGACGAGATTAGACTAGGCGCGGAGAAGGTAAAGGTTAGCTTACCTTATTTGCGTGTGGTAGGCGGGGGCCGTGTGTTCGGTGTGCGTGGTCAGGAGTTCCGCCGGAACGGTGTCCATGTCGATCGGCTGAGTCCTCGATATCGCGATAGGCTGCACCTGAAATACGCCGGGCGTTGTCGGTGAAGGTTGTGGCCCTAGCAACGAGACCCGTACCATTTCCCTACCTTCGCTGTAAAAACAAACAGAAACGTGACGCATGAAAATCCTGGCCAACGACAACCACCCTATCTAATAATACGTAGAATACAAACGGGAACGATTTCCTTCTGGAATTAATTCCGAGAAAATCCACGGCGAACCGCAGACTTTCCCTTTTACGGGAATGCTTGGCGCCTGTTTCTTGCGGTGCATGTGCAAGTTTTTGCACATACGATGACGCAAAGTGGCCAAATCGGAAACAAAATTAAAACGTCTTTACCACCGAAAAGTAGAAGAGAAAAGAAAAATTTGTACTTTTTATATGGCTACATTTATTTGAACGCTTAAACATTGGTTACATACGAATCAAATTTTATTTCATCTAAAAAGAAACATTCTCAATAATATGCAATTTTCTATATAAATTTGAATATAATTTTTTTGTATAATTATATTGAAGTATTATAAAAAAAAATTATATTGAAATTCATATAAGGAGATAAAGGAGATATAATCTCCTTATTTGTCCCATATTCTACAAAGTTTCAATACTTTAATTAAGAAAGAATTTCGTCGCTCTATCTCTATTTCTATCGAAAGTTCTTTGATTTTGTCGCCGATTTCATCCGAATTGTTAAACTATGCGGCGGCGGTGCGGCAATTTCGCGTAAGAAAGTGGCCATAGTGTCTCGCTTGACGGGATACCGTTAAAGAATTAATTAATCCGCGTAAATAAGATTAACGGAAAAGCGATACCAGGTTCCCGCGAGAAAATTGAAAACCGATGAAACACGGTTATCGCTCGGTACCAGAGAAATCTCGGTGAGAAAACGAGCCGGGATTAAATAGGTGTTCTCCGTGGGATTTCGCATAGTGGAATCGGTAAAAGACGTGAAACCGGAGGAAATCGATTAGTATCGCGACCGTCACGAGAAGGCTCGATTAACTAATGGCGATTTACCAAGCTCGACTTTCTTCCCTGGTGACGCTCATCATAGTCGTCGACTATTTGGTTGGCCTCACGTGTTGCACGAATGGCTCGGTGCCAAAGGGTGTGTGCTGACACACGCCAATTTGCGGAATTACTCGATAACCGTATCAATATAATAACGGGACGTATCGACGAAACAGGATGTCGTTAGATTCGATCGAACGAATGGATCTCTGGTAGCTAACGCGCCCAAGCTGCGAGCAACGAGCTCTCTTCGCTCTGGCGGCGCTCTACGCTCTGGCCCCGAGGGGCAACTGGTGGCACAGAAAGGAAAAACTACTCGTGTTGTAACAGAAGACTATTTCTACCCTGCTTTCTAGGTCCCTCTGAGAGGGACCGACTTCTTTGCTCTGCATTTCGATGGAGACAGTGCTAGAGCTTGATCTAGAACGATCTAGAGGAACATTGAAATTGTTGTAGTCTCCGAGGAGAATTATCCTCCAAAGGGGCGTGGCTATGTTTTTCCCCATAGTGGGGCGTGGCTATGTTGCCTCATAGGGCAACCTCATCTCCGATTCAGAGAGACCTTGAAAAAGCTGAATCCTTTCCAAGGTTATCCACGTTGTTGTCTTTGCTTAGAGTTCTCGGAGGGCGTGGCTGGTTTGTTCCGCCTCTAACGAATCCAGAACCACCTCTCGCACCTGCCGCGGACGAAGAGACAGTTTCCAGAGAAGCTAACTAAATAAAATAACAAACGTTCGGTCCGTAAATTGCTACTCTGTAAAAGCGTTGTCGCTCTTCGAAAAGCAGAGAGAAGATCTTGAGCGTTCTCGACGTGGCCTACAATTAATCCTTCGACGCGCGGCGGTTCTGTGGATGTCGGTGCCAGCGGGAAACCAATTAGGAGACGGATCAACCTTTCGATGCATAAAGCGAGTGGTTTCCGCGCGAGAGTACTTTCAAGGGAACTACTCTCTCTCTTTCTCTCTCTGTCGTTTACGGCGCTGTAAACCGAGTTACTGAGACAGAGGTTGCTCTGTTTGTCAGGCAAAAAGCCGCGTGTGCGCGTGCGGCGCGACATTGCGGCGTGCACGCCGAGAGAGAACGGGAGAGGAGCGACCTTGCGGAACGATAAAACGGGAAATTTGCCTCGAGACAGATTGTCACCCCATTCGACCGATGGTTGTTTGCCGTCATCGTCACCGCCACCACCCCGCGCTGGAAACGGTGACCCTCTTACACCCTTACTAGTCAAGGGCCACCCCTACGGATATCTCCGGCGAAACCGTTTAATCGATATTTTTCGACGCGGGAGCTCCGCTCGACGAACACACAAGCGTCACTCGACGATTCGCACTGCTCGAGCATCGAGTTCGCAAAAATTAACATTCCAGCGCGGCGGGTCTGACAAACATTTATAGCCATTTATTTAGTAAACCATATATTTAATAAGCATATAGTCATTTGCCCACTTTATACGCCCTTCTATTAAAAAATATAGGTAATTATTTAGATGTTATAGAGTTCTACGTTTCCGATACGTGACGCAAAAATGTCTTTCTTGAGAATGTTTAAATAATTGCAAATTTGCTGTTTTCTATAATTGATCAAACTGTGCGCGAGACCACAAAATTGATTATATATTTCATTTTCGATCGAGAAAAATTTTACCGTTGTTCAGAATGATGAGCGAAAATCTGAGAGGAGGCCGAACTTCTAAATAATTATCAAAATGTATACCGACAATACTGATTGTCGTGGACTCTTGTGAACTTTAAATCATTTCGTGATCCGGATGAAAGAAAGAATTTTATTAATACCGTTCCTCGTGATTCCGTCCGGTTCCGTTCGTCGAGACCGTCTATTTGTTGTCGTTCAATTACGGTTTTATTTATTTGTCGGCTCGAGAGCTTCTATCACGTGCAGGAAACGACTAATGTAGGCTTCCAATTGTAGAGCGGTACGTTTCGTGACGAAAGAAATACAGTTGGAAACAGCTGGAATATGTTATTAGCACGCGAGAATCTATCTCGCTCGGGCCTGTAATATTGTTGTTCGCTGGTTTTTGTAACAAATGTATCCTATCCGTCGTGTGCCACGCCACTATTATTCCCGATAACGGTCTCGAGAGTACATAGTTTTATGCCGTTTAACCCGAAGAAAGAGCAAGCTCGCTGATGAGAAAGCTGGCGTAATTTTCTTTCGACTTACAAAGAATGTAAAAATGCTGTTATATTATGTACAAGCTATCGAACGTATCAAGAAAGAAAATAAATTTCCATCTCACTCACGTTCGTTGGAAATCGAGTAGAAAATTTTGCCTAAAAATCTGCCGTCTACTTAGGAGCGATTATATTATTTACAAGCTATCGAACGTATCAAGAAAGAAAATAAATTTTCATCTCACTCTGGTTCGTTGGAAATCGAGTAGAAAATTTTGCCTAAAAATCTGCCGTCTACTTGGGAGCGATTATCGTTGTCGGTTATCAGTTTTCCTTCGAATGGAGGAGGCACGTGCTGCGTGCACGTGTTTAGTATTATCTAACCGACGATGGAACGCGTTTCTTTGATTCGTCGAAACGCGACGCGCCGGTGCGGTGCTACGGAGAATACCGTATTCCCAAACGAGCTCTGCACGCTCTCCCTTTCTCCCTCGTGTCTGCAATCGATTCTTTTCCTCCGACTTTCGTACGAACGAAAACGTAAAAAAAGCGATGTGGGCGGCCCGGCAGAGGAGGGCAGTTTCACGCAACGAGAACGAAAGAAACCGAAAGGATCGAGGAACGAAGCCGAGGTCTAGCTCGAAAAACCGGTTCCACCGAGCCGTGCCACGGTCACGCGACTTTTCATCCCGATGCGGCCGGTTACGAAAGAATCGATTCCCGCGACGATAAAGCACGAGCGTTACGCGCGCTTAACTACAGAGAAATCGAGGGACCCGCGAGTACACGTGCTGCGCGAATCACGGCTAACGAGGATAACGATGACGAGGAACTGCCGTAAACGTCGCCAAGCTATAAAAACTTCGAGGAACGCTACACGGTGTACCAGCGAAAATAAAACTCGCGAACATTGCTTATACCTCCGAATTCGTACAGGACATTGACTAGAAAGTAAACCTACAGAAACGGTAAAGGATCAAGAGTCTGTCCGAGAGTGTTCAAGATCCTTACTTGCTCGATATGCGGAAGAAGGACAAGCACAATTTACCAGCTACCAAGGCACGATCTTAGCCGAAAGTTTGCGAGGTTCGTCAAAGGAGCAGCAGCAGCCGCAAGAACCTTCAAGGACCACGGGATTCGACGTTGGTGGGAGGACTAAGATAGTCGTCGATGAAAGCGTGGTCATGGATGGTGACCAAAGATGGCGAAAAAGGTCAACAACGGTGACTGAAGGCTACCCGAAAGTCTCCGAGGGCTGAGATCCTTCGAGAGCAAGGACTCCGAAAACACTGAATATTCTCTGCTCGCTTAGGACCTTTTTATACATGTCTTCTTCGGATGCTTTTTCATTCCTTTCATGCAGAATGTCCTGCTCGATATTTTAATTGTACTATAATTGATACTGGAAATCTAAAGGAACTTGTTGAGTTAATTATAAAATTTTCAAAGTATATTATTCCCCTCATTTATACAATATTTAAAATAATAATATTTTTAAAATAATAAAAGTTAGATCATTGTTCACAAGCAGCGCTATTAACTATTAATTTTGAAAAACCTATGCCAGACGGATAAACACTTTTTAATGAAACCTCCAATAGCAACAGAAATATTAATTGTGAACAAACAAATCACCCTCAATGACGTTATACAATAGTTTCATTTAAGATTGCAGTGTAAAAGAATATTTCTACGCTTTCTGTTGGTACAACGCAGTTATTGAAAATCGTATTAATAGATTTCCGGTGGGTAAAGCGTTAATTTACGCGACGTTAGAATTCCAAGCTCCGTTTCGTCGTGCACGAATGTATTTTACGCGACGCCAACGTCGAGCAGACAGTCTCTCCCGCGCCCTGTGCACATCGAATTGTTTACGATCGTTCTCGTCGCGTCTTCGTCTGCCATACTCTACTCTGCCCTCACACTTCCAAACACCCACGCTTCAAGACTTTTGCCACGGTAGCGCGTGCTCTGACGTCATCGGCCAGTTAAACACCTACTTGCACGATTTAAACTTTAGACCTTGAGTCCGTGATATCATCCCGAAACATTCCCCGGTGGAGTGACGCGCGCGACGAAGCCAATCAGACTATGTGCTCATCGAAATTAGACCGTCTTCCTGGTTGTTTAACTTGGAGAACCAATCGCGTTCGCGAATAAACCTTCGAAATACCGCGCTCGACGAATATTTTACCGGTGGGTTCTATGCAATGTTCAGGAAGAATGGAAAGTGAACGAACAACAACAATTTAATTCAATTTATATTATTTTTCAGACGTAAAAATGACTCTGTTGAGAATGATCCATATAGGGATCGAAACGTTGAGATGAATGTTGAAATAATTGAAAATTTGCTGTTTTCTATAATTGATTCTATAATTGATGATGATATATTTCATTTTCGATCGAGTAGAATTTTACTTTTAACAGTTTGACCACTCACGACGCTCAAATAGAAAACCAGTGGATTTTCTGCGGTGAAAATTCAATTTTTCAAATGTCACATAAATTGTCGAACTTTTGACGCTCGAAAAATATTAATTATTATCCGCAGTACTTGATTGAAAAATAATTACAAACTTTAAAATGCGCTCCTGTTTATGGACAGATTTTGCGCTCAAAACATCCGTCCGACTAAAAACGGTATATAGTATAAAAGAAATAGTTGTTTTGTCATAAAATTTCGCTAAATTTTAGCGAATTTACAACAGTGTAAATATTGAACGAATTTTGGAATAACAGACCGCACAAATCGGGCACACAGCAGACTGTGCGGCGTTGGAACTGCTGGAGCAAGATGGGATTTTTCGAAAAATTTATTATTTCCGAGGGACACATGTTTTCCCGGCAGTTCGAAGCGTTATTAGAGAGCAAAATGGCATTGGTCGGTGAAGGAGAAAAGGCCGGATGGACGAGGAGTACATACGTGGGCGCCATTCCGTCTGTAACCCCACGAGGTCGACCTCGCTACGTTATACTCGTTGCGAACGGGAACGGTCAGTGGTATCGAGAATCTACCCACAATCTACACGGAATATTCAATGTACTGTGCTGGTCACGCTTGCCGTTTGTTAACACGCTGGATGCCGCGTCGGTCATGGACGATGATAGAAAAATTTTCCGACAACCGAGTCGTCAAACCAGAATTCAACCCCCACATGCAACCCGTGGCACAATGATTCCGATCGGAGCCATTGCTACCGATTTTAGAGGAACTATTCATAATTTAAAAATATAAAATATTACTTTATGGAGTTAAAACTGATGGGAAATGAAAAAGGGTTAAATTGAAGAATGAAACACAACAAAATAACATTTATTATATGAGCAAGAGAAACGTTAAAAAATGTTATACGGAAAAAAGTTTCTAGGAGAAAAATTAAGGGTAGAATCATCCAGTTGTTGAACAAATTTGGTGTTGGATAGTATAAATCGAATTGCAAACTTTCCTCCAGCAGTTCTATTAATCGGAAACTTTTTTTCTGTACAACATTTTATTTGCTCGTTTCTTTGTTATAATAAATGGATGCTTATGTTATTTCGTTATGTATCCTCTAAAATCGGTATGGCTCGGTTATGGCTCCGATCGGAAGTATTTCTCCGTCATCCACCAGCTCGAAATCATTCGCGAATGGGATCCAACAAATTTTGACATTCTTTATTTTTTATCTCGAAGCACAAACAGTAAATCGACTTAGAATGTGTCTGGACCAGACATCGGCGTTTGCTATACTCCATTGCGCGGCAAAAGAGATCGACGCGGCTCGCCATCTTCGATTTCGGAGCACAGCATGTCTGTTTCGTTTCTGGCACGGTGTATTTTTAACTTCTTACGCTCGTCGGAATTTATGTAACGATACCGTGTATATCCGATCGGATCCACGACGTCGACGACCGTATCAAACGTTCTAATGGGGGGCCGCCGTGAAATTAGGTATCGCCGCGCAGACTCCCACACAGACGACGTCAATTTGTGCTCATCATTCCAAGGAATTTATCGCGGAGAAACGACCGGGGTTCTTCGGGGCTCGCGTGCCTCCTTGAAAAGAGACCGTCGTCGTCGAAAACAACTTTCCTTGAATCTCGATAGTTCGTAGTTTGAGATGAGAAATATGCATTTTTCAAACTTAGAAAAGAGAGGTGAATTATCTTGTATCATTTTGAAAACCTTATTCAGACTATTACGAACATTTTTTTTTTAAAAGAATTAGCCAAATCAGAACAGCATTTAATTTTTATTTATATTGATATACTGAAGCCCTTTCACATAAGTGTTTACAATAAATAAAAATAAGAGAAATTTAGAAAGAGAATTTGGAGAAATTTTTAAAGAAATAAATTTTTTAGAAAAAATTGAGAGAAATGCACAAAAAAATAGTGGTACAATCGATATAATATGATACATTATCCTATAATCCTGCGAGTTGCTTTCCAAAATTTTATGACTCAATGAAATAATTATGATATGATATATTATCCTATAATCCAGTTGCTTTTAAAAATTTTGTGACTCAATGAACCAATCAATACGATTATAGATAGTGTTTGATTCAGCAGTATCTAAAATCCGCTCGATAGCTGGTCCAGATAAATCGAAATGCAGGAAGGGCGTGGTTCGCTATACCCAGTGTCCGAGTTTTTGGACTACAGGTGGAGGAGGCCCGGGTATTGACTAAACGGCAAGAGGCACGGCCTCGTACACGAAGATCTCCGTGTCTCTGGACATTCGACGCGGTTTACAAGGTGTACATACGCACAGAACGCGTTAGACACGCCGGTCACGCATCGCCGGCTCCCGTTCAGGGTTCCATATCACGCTTCAATTTACACGGTTACGAAAGCACGGAGAACAAACACGCCGCGAGGAGAGTCGCGTTCGATTGTTATACAACCTCGAGAAACGATTTCTTTCTTTTTCATTATTTCGCTGGCCGGTACCGTTGCGAAACCGTCGCTAAAATAACAAATTTCTTGTTAGAAAAAGAACAATCGTTGACTCGCGTCGAGATACGCTCGGATAAAACGGTAGACGCTAGAAAAATAACGATAGCTCCGTGTCGAGCTAAGATAACAGCACTATCTTTCGCGAGACGGCGATTCGACTTCGTTTTCGATCGACGATAAGCCTCCGAGAAATTATTCGAATCGCGACGCCACGGTTTCTTCGAAACGAACCAATCTCTCCCAGTGGAATTTTCACCCACGCCTTGAATTCACGCTTCTATCTTTCGAGATAGCTTTGCTTCTAAACAAATTTGCTAATCGATGAAACATTTTTGATTTCCGGGCGTTGCTCGATGCTGACTAATACGCGTTATCTGTTCAATGATTTTAACCGATATCGTTCGTGATCGACAGGCTCGTTTTCTCCATTCATAACTGCAATAATCACGACAGCGATTTCCTCGATTGGTTTTCAATGGTTCGGTAATGTGGGCGGCGAGATTACTCTTCGTTTTCTCGTTTATTCGCTAAACGGTCATTCGATTAAACACTGCGACGCGACGCTTGTAACGGAGCCCGTTACATCATACTTGTAGATTAGATTAAAGGTGTTTCTGCGTTTTAGGTGGAATGCAATGGTTTGATAATGTTGTTATTCATTTATACCAGGCCAATTTATGAACAATACAGTGGGGGGCAAAGGAGCCAAGTTCCCCCATCCACGAAATTTGAATATGTTATATATGCAAAACTAAATATTTTGAACAAAAGATGTATTAATGTTCTCGGTGCAATGGTTCGATCAAAAAAAAATCTATAAAAAAATAGTACGGTTAGTATCGGCAGTTATTTGTTTCTTGGCAATGACCGCAGCATCACTTCAGTTACACGTCGCTAAAAAATAGCCATTTTGTGACTGGAATCTTTCTGCTGGCAGAAGAAATTCGCCCTTGCCCCGACATTTCTAAACTGCACAATTAATTCCGAACCGCTTCGAAATGCACCCTCGTCGCGGGCGAGCCGCTCGATCGAATAGAATATTCAATTGAGATCGTAGAGAGGAGCACTCGATTCGCCAGTCGCGTATGCAAGGTTAATACGGAAATCTTTCCTTGAAGCGGTATTCGCGATATGTGCATTAGCATCGCGTTTGATTCGATACGATTCGGGAGAAGAGTGCGAAACGAGGATCAGTGGGTTAACGCGAGAGAAAGAGAGAGAAACGTCCTGTTACCTGGTCGCTCTTGAAGAGCGGAGGGTGAGCGCTGGCTCGAGAGACCGGAAAAAAAGAAAGGAGAATCCGCAGGTTCGAAAGAAAGGGTCTGTAGTGTGTCAAGATGGCTCGTCGCCATGGTAACTCGTCGGAGGAACGTGTACTCTCTGGGTCGGCTCTCTTTTGCATTTCCTCTCTTCTACCCTGCGACACGTTTCTCCTCCGCAATGTGCCGCTCCCCCTTTTATTACGTTAACTCGGTCCCGTCGTTGCCCGCGATCTTCACCGCCTGCTGCGAGGACCGATAACGCTCGCTACTATACTCTGCTTCCCCGAACAGTCATTCCCTTACCCCCACTCACGGTTACTAGTAATATTACCCTGACAGAGGGGTACCGTTTCGTGATGATTGGTCTTTCCGAGAAATTTCTTGCAATTAGTTTTAAACGCGTGCCATTTGACCATGTCCTTATACGTTCAATTCTATACTTATAAATGATATTAGAAATATTATAAATGATGCTTATATATACATTTAGTATTAAAGTTGTTTCAACATTTACAATTTTTTAATTGAAGATTAAATAATGTAGCAGAAGGTACGTTTGAGATTTTGTATTACGTTAATTTAGAACAGATATGTTAAACGTAAAAGAAATTTTTGTTAACATTGACAACTCCCTCTTTATTCAACAGAAAAACTAAATCGAATTTAAAAAAAAAAACAATTTGTTAGTTGCCAATGGATTTGTCTTTTACTTTTAAAATTACTTTCCTCGATAATTACGTTGTTCAAGAGTTACGATTTTGTTCCCGAACCCTTATATACTCGACACACTGTGCGAAGTTCCACAGGTTCTCTCCTAACAGACAAAAGAGCCTGAAGTTCCTCCATAATCATAATAGCTGTCCACTCCACGCCGGTGTCGCCAGTCCAAAGCAAGTGGACCGGACTGGTCAGCTATTATGACTTGTAGCGAGTCTCGGGCGTCTTCTTTTCAAACGCAGATATCGATCTCTAAAAAGGACTGATTTATACCGGTTTCAAATTGGTTGTTTCACAATATATTGATCCCATTTAACGCTGGGCGGGTTTAGCCGCCAGCCTCCTGACGGAGCACAGACCGGTCCATCGAGGGATTTGTTTATCAATATAATCAACCTTTAGGGAACAGGGTAGAAAATGTTCACAGAATAAAAAAGCAAAGTTAACAGTAAAATTAACCTTTCCCTATTTTCCCGTATAACCTTCACACATTTTCCAATGATGTCTGATAAAAAAATGACGAGATTTAATTTAGTACGATATAATACTACTCTTATAATACTCTTTAATACGATATAACTCAAAATGTCCAAATTTCATCGCTCACGATATCGCTCACAGGTTTGATCAAAGAAACAACAAAACGATTTTGCAATTAATAAAATTTTTCTCAACGTTTCTATGTGTTTGCTATATGTAAATTATCAACATTTTTTCGTGTCACCACATCCCACGATAAATTGCAAAATCTCTTCATTGTTTCTTTGATCGAACCTGTGCGCCGGTATCATAAACTAATATCTATCACATTTATAATTCCTTAAAATCTAGACAACCGGTCATTTCTAATAACCCGTCACGGAATCGAAGGGCAGCGATGACCCGGTGCGTTGGAGTCCTCAGGGGCGAGTCTACTTTTTTACCAACCGAGATGTATACTTCCGAACGCGTGATTACGAAAGGTTCGCGGCAGAAAAATTGAATCGAGAAGAAATCGATGTTAATTATTTATTTCGGTGTAGAGAAACGCGACGAGATATGGAACGAGGAACGACGGATTCGGAACGATCCACCCCGGTTGCAATCTCCGTTCCGAATCGGCGTGGTTCGTGTTTGCCGGCTGTTTACGAGGGAGGAGTATATATGTATAGGACTGATACAAACATGTGTGTATATATATACACACATACATATATAAATATATGTATATCGGACATATATGTATAGGGTAAATACCTGACAGACGAGAATCCGTCAGCTTCCCGTGGCTGCGGCTCGGGAACAACGACGACAGGTTCCCCTGGCTACTCCTGGCATGCACACTGTCCTCAACTTAAAAAATTCCGATCCGGTGCAAGAAGGCGATCACTGACTACCGGACCAATGGACAACGGATGACAATGATACAGAGATACGACACTTTTCCGGAGACACTCGCGCGAGGCTGTTGACCGATGCCAGCCCGGGCACGACACCAACTAAACTTCGCGTCTCCGGTTCTCCGACGCGCGGCGAGGCGGTTGCTAGAACGTGTGGAGTGTGGAACAGTCGCGGAATCGATCGTAAATCCTCGGCGCACCACGCCTGCGTTCACAGACTTCCCTCGCTCCGCCCGGTCTCACGAGAACACTGGACAGGGAACCGACGACCGACAATCAACTAACCGAGCAATTCGCTTCGCCAGAGAAAACGCGACGCTGCCGTCCTCTCTCGGGGAAAACTACAAACAGCCTACTATCTGCCGAACGCTTTCCGTTGGAAATGTTGGAGGAAAAGTCGATTTCAAAGTTTTCAAGAAGTCGTAAAATTTTTTAGACTAAAATTTCAAAATTTCATTTATCTTAATAAATATGAATAATAAACATAAATAAACATGAATAAAATCAATGTTGTTAGCTTTATAAAGGAAAATGTACTAGTTGCATTTAAGGCTTGGTGGGTTCAGTGTTTATGTAGAATCGTAGTTTAACCCCCTGCATTTTAACGAGTCAGATGAATATTCAATTTCCTATATGAATTTCAATATAAAATTTATATAGAAAATATCATATTATTGAGGATGTTTCTTTCTAGATGAAATAAAATTTGATTCGTTCGTAACCAATGTTCAAGCGTTCAAATAAATGCAGCCACACCAAAAGTACAAATTTTTCTTTTCTCTCCTACTTTTTAATAGTAAAGACATTTTAATCGGTGTATCCATAAAGAAAATGTCACAGTGAGGGGTTGAAGGTATGAAGAATAAGGCTTCGTTATTGTTCGTTTTATGACTACGTAAAAACTGGTAAATACCACGATACTTTCGCTTGCACGCCGTCGATTCTTCTCGGCATTGTTGAACGATAGAAAAGAAATAAACAAAAGAGACTATATGCCATTGTCGAAATGCATATAAACGGTTACGCAATATCGCACAAACTATTTATATCATTTATGTTTCTATCGTTGCGCAATAAAGCCGATAATAATAAACGTCATTTTACACATTGTTTTCCGCACCGTCCTTGCACCGTTGTATATATTTCGATTATATATCTCTCTCGCTTGCGTTCATAATTTCCTCCGTATAGCAACAATGATCGAGCATGCAATAAAGACGTATTGTTGCTAACGTCCCGCGCCGTTACGTGCGGCCACTCGAGAACGCGTTTAACCGGACATATCCCGCGAACACGAGCGTTGCAAATTCATATTCATCGACGTGCAAATTCTTCGAATGACATCATGCCTTATCTCTATTTTAAAACCTTCCCGAGAATGATGTCAATATCGCCACCTTTTACGTCCGTGTGCCACTTTTCAGTTTGAAGTGGAATTCTCCAGCTGAGGAGGATCGACGTTTGGCGTCTACGAATTATTCGGAAAATGAAAAACAAATGAAAGAGAATGAATGTGGAGAATAAAAAGTAAAGGATTGCACGGCGAATCGGTGGTTTCCAGGTCGACGGATAACTGATTCACTGGTTAACTGAATGCCGGGCGACGAGAATCGGCATTAAATATTCCCGACTCGTACGTCGTTGTACAATGAAATCAGATGCGACGATGATCAAATCATGCGATAAGCTTATTAGACTGTGGATCGCGCGTGTAGGTGGAACTGTCGCGCCGATAATATCCGATTCGGATCTTGCCGCGAAAAATCGAAGATAACTTCGGAGACGACAAATCGCGTCAAAGGATGAACAATAAAGAAACAGTTCTTTTGTTAGAATGAAAAATAAAATCGAGCTACACTTGTTGGAGAAGAATGCTCGAAATGAACGCGGGGGAACCGTTCAAGGGGGGGGCCAGGACCCACGACCACCTAAGGTCTCTGCAAAATCGTCAAACGGGAAACTAGTTTCTAAACACGACCAGGTGTCCCTTTTTTAACCGTAATCCCTTTGTTGACTGCTGGATGGAAATCTCAACACGTCTGCGTTAAATTCGGTTGAAATCAGTTAAAAAAGACTGTCTACTTACTCGGTATCGGGTACAGGTACGGTCATAGAGGGTATGAGTCCGTTGTGGTCCAGGAAACGGTTGTTTTCCGGCTCTTCTTGAACTGGTGTCTCGTACACCAGAGTTTCCACCATCGATCCTTTGCTCGAACCGAAGGAAACTCTGCAGGATAGAGAAAGAGATTACTCGAAACAAATCACGCTAAAAAAAATTTCTAAATTTTATGTCGATTAAAATATTCAGATAATTGGAATTAATTTAATTACACATTATAGCTAATTTGTAAAAATACCCAAACGTTTCCATAGGGGTTTGAATCATTGTATTTGAGACCACGTGTGCTATTAAAAATGTTTAATTAACATTTTATTAAAAATGTTTTTAATAGCAAAACATTTAAAAAAAACACTTTTAATAGCAAACGTAATCTTAAATACAATGATACAAATCCGAATCGAAACAAAATTAATTAAAAATTATTAAATAAAAATTTGGCCCTGGAACAACCACTCGAAAAGTTACCATTTTCAAGAGGAAGGATATACCGACGATCTGGAGAAAAACTGGTTTCAATTGACTTTTCGAAAAGGGTCGCGAGGGTTCCGAGGGAATACAGGGTGCGGTAGACGGGCATCGATTCGGAAAGAAAAGAAAACTGTCCAGTTAGCCGCCACCGCTGCCTTGTGGAAAGTCGCAAAAATAGTTGCCGTAAACCTCAATTTCCTATCGCGTGACAGCGCTCGAAGCGAGTGAATCGGACACTCGGTAACCGCATGCAGCGGGCGGTCCCATATCAAAATCGAAATCCCGCGATCGAGGATCGGGTTACGCCGATCAAGCACCGCTGAGATTAAAGCTGCGAGGTCTGTGCGCGCAGACTTCGCTTGTTTCCGCTGACTTTTCAAAATATTATCATCTCCTCGCAAAACAAACGGTTATACCGAACCGCAGACTGCAGACTTAAACCTTTGTGTAGATTATTACAAAATTTCTCTGAATGTCCATTCTCTTTGCTCACTAATTAATTTGTAGTCTTGAAATGATAATTTCTGTAACCGCGTTAAACACGAAAGGTTTTTAATAATTAATTTATACATTTTGGTTGACCACGCAAGGGTTAATCTGTCTCTTCGTGGAAATTTTGATAATCGGATGCTCCAATCTTAATGTTGATAAAGCAATAATTTCTTTTAAGTTATACTCACATTTTATTTTTAATTCATAAAATTAATGTTTTAATTTAAACTATTTAGCATATTTAATGTTATTGAGGATAATATTAAATTACCATGTAAAAAAGTTTTATACTGAATTTTAAAAGTATTAAATTTATATAAAATTTGAGGGATGTTCTCTTCTTCATTTTTTAAAACCTCCCTCCAGATAATTCAATCTTTTTCCGTTTATAAATCTTTCAATAATCTAGATAATAAATATCTCCGTGATTTTCCATCTCGGGTCTAGAAGTCGATACTTATGGTGCGCCTGAGCGTACTAACAACAAGTCCTAAGGCTCTCCGAGTGGTTGATCAATATTTTCTGGCCGCGGCGGGAGTTCCTGGTTCCGGTGGTGAAACGGGGTTCTGATCCAGACTAGACTGATTGTCGGCGAGGTGCTGCCACGTGGTGGAAAGATCGTTCAACGAAACTGCATCGTTTCAAGGGTAACACGACGATAATGCATCGCGGAGATGCGTCGCACGGGTGTACAGGGTGTATAAAAATTATATGTCACGACCACCACAGCGTGATTCTACAATTTTTTTATGATTGCATCGTGTTTTTTCATGAAATTTGGATAAACTTTAGCAAAGTTACAACAGTTTCAATATTCAGAAAATTTTGAATTGGCTTTGGCCTCTGAAATCAGGCGAATACTAAATCACGCAAATCCTTCAATAATTCTAAACAGTTTAAGTTTTAAATTGGACTTTTTTACGGGGTTGGCTGAGCGATCAACGCGTTGAAAAAATAAAAGCATGATGCTTCTGTGAAAACATTCACGAAACAGATCGACCACGATTGCTGGAAGCTCCCGTGCATAAAGATCGTATCTCTTCCTGAAATTGCCCGAAAACATTCGGACATCTGTGTACACACACAGAGACCCGTATCCTTTTGTACAGCCGACCGACCCCTCTACTTACGACCGATCTGTGTCACCGTTTCAAACTGTTGCCGATGACGTAACTATAATTCGCAACCATCTGCCCACGCTCCCAGCTCTCTCGCTCTCCTCCCCCGAAACGCGAATTCATCCACTGAAAGTACTTCCTATCGTGACTCACGCGGCCAGCAAAAATCGTAACAAGAGGAAATTGCGCAAGCCTCTCTCGTCGGACAACTCCGAAAACGCTGAAACGCCGATCCCCACGGCTTTCACCTATCTAAACAGACTTCTACGGATAAAGGAAGCTAGCTTCCGTTGAGAAACGTCTTGTGGGCGAGGATCAAGCTCTTCGACTGCACCCCCGCACTGTTTCAAACTTCATTCATTCTATTATTATTAGCATTATTTATTATAGACGGACGGAAGCCCTTTTTATATAAGTATTTACAAAGAAAAGAAAAAAAGAGGAAGATACAAGATTTAATGAAAAAATTAATATTGTTATAAATAGTGCATGATTGTTGCAATAATGCGATTCATTGGATTAATTAATCCATAAGTATTTTTTTAATCTATAAGATTTTTCCATTACTAGTTCAAAAATCCAGAAGTAGTCTATCAAAATTGAAAGCTCTTCCTATGTATGTGCAGGAATACGAAAAATTTAATACAGTATTAGCAATAGTTTTTTGCAAATATCTCGAAAACTAAATCCGAGCGGTGGTAACATGTATACGGAAAAATTGTTCAGAATGATGACCATGACAACATATTTGAAGGCCATCGAAATCGATGACGAGCCCCTAATGTAAATAATCACCAAACTTCTATAATATTTTACAGACTCGATTAATCTTGAAAATGATCTAAACTCAGATCGAAACGTAAGTATCCACCATGATCCGATCGCGTTCAGAGCTGGCCTTTCTAAGTACGCATCGTATGGAGGCTCAAGGTAAGTATCCCTAACAGTCCGGAAGTAATCGCGGCTCAGCGAAGAGGAAGAAAAATCGAAAGACGCGCGAAGAGATCCGATCGTCGTTCGACCTTCGATAGACCTACGACGTGGTTTCACGCTCGAGAAATTCTGTTACTCTGCCGGCGCGAGATGAGAAGTTTATATCAGGGTCGCGTGGGTGGATCTGCTGGTCGAATAAACGAATGTTTATTAACGGCGATCGGGCGCATAAGTGCGCAATGTAATCGACAAAGTATTGGTAACCGTGTCTGCAAGGACAGAGAGGCGGTGGTTATAGGTTGAGCTTTGTTCGAGCGCGGTTCGCAAGACGTTCGCATGACCGTGACCTAGCCAACATGTAAATGTCACGGGAGTTTCAGTGGGATGCGCCTTGAAACGCGAAAGACGGCTCGCGATCAGTTCGGCGCGGCTCGGCTCCGCTCGGCCCGTTCGCAAACCGGTATGCTATGGTATCGTATCCTGCGCGGTGTGGCGCCGAGTATTCTCGTGTCTTCGCGTGTTCGATCGACGAAGACTCCGCTTTGTCAACCGACGTCCGATCAAATGAATTAACGCGCGACTCATCCGTTCCGTTCCGCCTTTCTTCGAGGCGGCGCAAAATCACGCGACCAGGGAAAAACATCGCACGTCAGGAGATATAATTTGTTGCAAATTATGGAACACAGTTTAAACTTCATATTCAATCAGGTTCTTGACTGCGAACTCCTGCGAACCTGACACTGAGACTATTTTAAAATAGAATAACTTTTTTAAATTACGTTTCATCGATTGTAAATGTTAAATGAACAATCTGTGTTGGTATCAGCGCACAGGTTCGATCAAAATATAAAAAACAAGCAATTAACATAATATATATTGAATTTTGTGTTTTCGGCGCACGGTTCGATCATTAATAGACAAACAAGAAATTTGCAAATTAATTTACTTCAACGTTTCGATCCCTGTATGGATCATTTTCAAGAGAGACATTTTTGCGTCTGAAAAATAATACATTTATAGTGAACACAAACAAAAATTTATTCCGCAAGTTCAACGAATATCTTCAAGGTCCAAAAGCGTTCGTACCACAATCTCTATAATTATTTCATATTCTTTCAAGTTTCAGCTTTAATTTAAAAAAAATTTCATAGCTCTACCTCATTTCTATCGAAAGTTTAATTTTGACACAGAATTCTTCCGTTCGCCCCACAGTGCGCCGCGTAACAACGGTGAGTGACGCGAGCGACGAAGGCCGCGCGTCGATCAGACGTTTCCGCGTTCGATCTCGGTTCACGAAACCGAAAATAAAAGGAGCCGTCCGAGGAGAAAAGGTGCGCGCTGTTTTTCGAGTCGGCGGCTGATAATTTTAACCCGAGCGACTCGGCTCGGAACGCTCGCACCTTGACAGTGAACGTCTCCCGTGTTGTCCTCCGGTATACCTCGTTCGAGTCACACGGAAATACTTTTTTTCTCGAGCGATCAAAGTTTGTCGTATATCCCGTGGAAAAATTGATGCGCCACGGATAACAGTGAAAATCCGATTATCGTTCGTCTCTCGGTTCCCAGGAAATGCTTGTCGATCGTTCGTTTACCGGCTAAAAAGACCGAGACTCCGGGAGAGAGAGTTGACTCTGGAGACCGACAGGAAGTCGACCGGCACACCCAGATTTCGTTCCCGGTTTAGGACGACATAGAGCTCCAAATATATATTTTGATGAAATTTTAATATGTTATAGATTTTGATATATTGAACAACTTTTTCCGTTTCCAATACAGAGGGGTTGTTTTTAGGTTTCGAGATATTTGTAAAAGACTATTGCTAATACTGTATTCAATTTTTCGTATTCCTGCATGCTCCGATGCAACGTAAACCTGTTCCTTCTTTTTAGAAACACTGGGCAGGAATACGAAAAATTCAATACAGTATTAGCGATAGTTTTTTGCAAATATCTCAAAAACTAAAAGCGATCCCCTTATATTGGAAAAGGAAAAGTTGTTCAGAATGTGTTACTGCGTAACATAGTAAAATTTCATCAACATCGGAGTACGCAGACCTGTTCTATATAATTATCTTATTTTGCTTTTCAAAGTGCTTACCTTTTCAGACTAGTGTGCTTGGCGCCGTTGAACAGTTTGTTCTTCCGATCGCTGCCGACGGTGCTGGCGTCGCTGTTGATGCTGTACAGACTGTCATCTTTGGTGACCTTGGAGGTGTGCAACGTCGACTTCTTGACCACTGTGCCGTTGTGCTTGTTGTCACCGAAGCACTCGATGGTGGGTAGCCCCGGTTGATGATGTTGATGCTGATGCCGATGGCGCTGGTCGTTGATCGAGGAGGAGTGCTCCTCGATCTTAGTCGGTACGATCATGGTTTTGGCGGCGTCCGAGCGACTCCTCGGGGAAACGGCGATCGCCGACTTCGAGGCCAGGTGAGGACGTTCTCTCGGGCTCTTCGGCAGCTTACTAACACGATGGCTCGCCTGATTCGAGTCTCCCGGTGGCGGCTTGTCTTCCGTCGGCAACATGTACGACAACATCGTCCTGCCTCCGTTCACCTGTGCGAAACAGAACAACAAGACCGCTCTGAGACCGGAAATGGAAAACAGACTGCGCTGGGGGCACACCGTTGTACGCGAGTCTACGTTGGACTACCGGCAGCCACGCGACGCGCTGCCAACCAGCTTCAAAAGTGGTCCCAATCCTCGCCAACGGTAATCAAAATCTGAACCCTCCTGTAAGGTGGGTTCTTCTTTTTCGAAGTTACTTAAAAATACTTGTGGCGTTACTAACTCTTGGGAAATTTTACAATAATTTCATGACGATTTAGATTTTTTCATATCGCTCCTAGAGAGTGAAGAACCTCTGGAAATATTCCATGGGACATCTAATACTGTGATGCCCAAAGTGGTTCCGCACCCATCTTGATAAAATGAAGGTCCCGTCGCGTAATAACCTCAGCAAAGAGTTGAAAGCGAGGTTAAATAAATATTAAAACTAAATGGAAATTTGTTGAAGTGTCCCTCAAAGTCTATAATCTTAGCAAAATAACCTTGATCCTAATCCTAACGACATAATCTTAGCAAAGAGTTGAAGGCGAGGTTAAATAAATATTAAAAGTAAATGGAAATTTGTTGAAATATTCCTCAAGGTCAGAACAAGGTGCCAAGTTAAGTGCCAGTCCAAACACGGTACTTTTCCATATCGACAAGGTCACAAGTACATATTCCAAATGAATCGAGAAGAATGAATGTATGATTTCAGTCAGAAAATGGTAGTTTACCGTTTGTGGAATTCGAGTAATTCGCAGAGACGAGACGGGAAGCAGAGAAATCGATGGAGGATCGGTCCGGGTCCGCGGAATCTATCCTTTTGCTCGTCCGGTCTCGGCGAGCCGAGAGCGGGAAAGAGGTCGCGCTTGAATTACCAATTGGAACTAATTACACCGAGCGCCGTGAGTTAATATCTATTAACGCTTCAACGATCTCCGTGGAGCGTTTTCTTTCCCATAGCAGATCGACAACGGCGTCGCCCGACTAGACGCCGCGAGAGCGCTCCTTCTCACTCATCCTCGCTCTTCACGCGAACGAGACATTAACCCTTTCGATAGTGTGTACCTTCAAAGTACAGTATTTTATCCATACATGTCCCCAGCACGGGTCTGCCGAGGGGCATTTATGCGCTAGAACCATTATTCTTTGACTATTATTCTTTTTATTATTTTTTGATGGGACTTCGATGACCATATTTGTGGCATTTTTCTAATTAAATCATACCAAATATGATATAATTCCGATGATATTTACTTATGTAAAAGACAATTAAAGTTCCGGGCGCAACTACTCTTTGTTTCCCATATGCTATCCTTCCTCGCGCCCGAAACTGTAATTGTCTATTATATTTAGTAGTAATGATATATTATATTTAGTATGATTTTTATCAGAAAAATATCACAAATATGGTCATCGAAGTCCCATGAAAAAATAATGGAAAATAAAGAAGGCCCCTCAAGGGGGTACACCCCAGAGTTGGGCAAAAAGTAATTGCAATTACAATTACCCCGCATTAGTGGGAATATATCTGGGACATTTAGAGGTCCGATTTTTGGGACATTTATAGAGAAAATACTGTACCTCACACACACACACACACACACATTCGAATACTCTTATCGTTCGTGGCACGCTCTCCTCGGCATCAAATTACATCGTGCGCGTGCACAGGTCCGTGGCGCCGAAAGGGTTAACGAGGAATCTCAAGAAAGAGGGAATGTCCGTTAGTCTTTGATTTTCGCGGCGAGTACACGGTTTTTTTCGGGACGATACGGGGGGGAAAGGAGGTTCGAATCGGAGGCGAAGACCGAGAAAGGAATCTCGAGAGCCGTGACGGGAATCCAAGACGTTGGATCACCGCTGACCACAGTGGATCGCGTTCGCGCTCAAAGGATGCGCTCAAGGAAGATACCGACGCGCATCGGCGCATCGGTGTGGCGGCTCGCGAAAGCCGTTCGAGAGGCAGATCGTGACTCACGGTCCGTCTCCCCGCGATTCTCCGTATCGGTCTTTTTACCGGCTATTTTACGCCAGTCCGGGAATTCTCTCGATCCTCGCCGAGCGTAATGCACCTGGATGTTTTTTCTGGTCTCGGGGACGTTCATACGCGTGACCTTTGTCTTCTTACGCGATTGTCTGGGCAATAGTCTAACCAGAAGGACGAGATAGAAATTGAATGAAATTCGAGAAAGAAGTTGGGAGTGTTGGAATATCTGTTTTAAAAAATAAAGTTTTTTCTTGTGTTTTATCGATCAGCAGGTTAGAAATCGATAAGGTGTAATTTATTTGGTGAACTTGAATTAATTTATTTAATATATCTCAAAAACTAAAAGCGACCCACATATATTGGAAAAGGAAAAAGTTGTTCAAAATGTGTTGCTGCATAACATATTAAAATTTTATCGATATCTTATTTATTAATTAAATACTGAGCTATAGGGATTATATACAGGGCATATATACTTAAATGTCATTCCGACTGACCGTGTAGGGCCCTCTGGAGAAGTTAGAAAATAAAATAAGGAAGCCAAGAGCATGAGAGGAGTAAGGTCAGGAATATTGACATAATCTAAGTATTTAATGTATAGAACGTACGTGGACCGGAAGTCCCGTAGCCCATTAGAGCGACGATAAAGCGATCGGCTACCCACAACTAGCGGCTCCCAGCGTGGCGCGCGGTAGTGTGGCGGGAAAGAGAAGAAGGTGTCGCGTAGCAGGGAAGAATCTAAGAAAGGATCCCAACACGGAAGAAACGCGGACGTTCGCCAGGAGAACGGTTCTCCGCAACACTGGCGGGGAAGAACGTCGCGCGAAACCGCGACGCAAAACCGACCCAAAGGTTAGAGGAATGGCGGCCTCGGACGCTTATACCTACGTCTACTCCACTGTGCTCGGAAGTTCGCTCCTCGCTCAAACTGAGCTCGCGCCTCGCCTCGCTCTTGCCTCGTCCCGCCCGCCCCAACCAGTCGTCGTTCGATCGAGCGGCGATGCAATAGACGCGAAAACCGTCTATGTATATCGGACCGACCCCCCACCACCGCATCCTCCGCCTCCACCGCCTTCATCACCGTTGCTTTTACCTATATCGGTTCCGCTCGCACACTATACTCCCGAATCGACCTCCGGGCTTCAATCATCGCTCGAGACTTCGCGATGCACTCTTGAGGGCCTCTCTCGTTCTACGCTCTGCGCGAGCCGACGCGCGTAGATAATCCTTTCGACCATCCACCCGCGTCGCCTTCCCCATCGAAGCACCGGAATGATACCCTTCGGGATCTCGGCATTATATTCTCCAGTAGTTTTAAGCTTTTCTATAGCTTCGCGGATACTTCGAATCTTTCGGGAACATCCCCGATGCTTGGTAAATATTTTGGTAGTTGTATAGAAAAGGTCTGCGTACTTCGATTTTGATGAAATTATTATTATGTTATAGATTTTGATATGTTGAACAACTTTTTCCTTTTCCAATATACGGGGGTTGCTTTTAGTTTTCGAGATATTTGCAAAAGACTATCGCTAATGCTGTATTGAATTTTTCGTATTCCTACATGCTTCGATACAGTATTAGCGATAGTCTTTTGCAAATATCTCGAAAACTAAAAGCGACCCCCCCTATATTGGAAAAGGAAACAATTGTTGAAAATGTCGAAATCTATAACATATTAAAATTTCATCAAAATCGGAGTACGCAGACCTTTTCTATATAATTACCAATATTTCAACGAAATGTTTTCTAACGGGCAATCAAACAGCTCCGAGAATTGAGATACAATAGACGCGTTGGTCCTGAGTCCCGCGTTATTTTTCTTCCACTTTCGAACCGTGAAACGCGCAAAGAGAAAACCGTACAAGTTTCGTCTCGCGAGTAATAGAATCCGCGAACGGAAATGACGGGAACGTTTCTTCTCGCAGAAAGCGACCTCTGTAGTTCTGAAAGGAATATCCAATATTCCAAGTGGATCCAATTACGCGAGCAAGCCCGCGCAAACATCGCGGAATCGGGAAAACCGAAATCGAGCGAGGTCGATGGCGACGCCGACGACGCGACGCGACGGTTGAATTATTCGCGAATCATTCGCGGAGTGGGCTCGCGTGAAATCACCGTGAAAACAGGTCGCAGTAGAGTACCATTTCATTCTTCGGATACTTACGCTCGTGGAAAGCTGTTCCGGGGTTGCTGGTTTTCGCGAGGCTCGCGTGCTGGACTGGCATTTGGGCTGCCTGTAACAGAAACGCGATAGTCCCTGGTCAGGTTTTAGCCTAGATCGCCGGGAGAATTGTCGAAATCGACGGAGACAACGCAACTTCTTGCTCTACGGCCTTCTCTTCATTTCTTAGGACCTCTTCTGCCCTCTCTAATCCCTAGTCTTCTTTTCTTCTCCAATGCTCTCTTTCCCCGTCTAGATTCTTCATCCCTTCCTGAATTTCTTTCGTATATTATCTACCTCCCCTTTCTCCCTTCCTTAATCTCTTCTTTTCTAGATTCTTCCTCCCTTAGTCTTGTTTTTAGAACCCCTCGCGGTTCCTACAAAAACGGTAACGTCACACCATTATTGGCCCGAAAAATGCATCGAACTTTCATGCATGTAGTGTACCAAAAAAAAAAGTAGCTTGAAAGTTATCGGCAAAGCGCGGGCATTCCAGGGTGGAGAATGAAAACGGGGTTTCGCTGGAGGGTAACGCGTACACCGTCAGGCGATTCTAAAAAAGGCCATTAGTCGAGAGAAACGGCGGGATGCACCCTCGCGACCGGCAGCCAGCCAGCCTTCAACCCTGGCCCCGCGGAGCCACTCTTTTTCAATGGGCAATGCGTCGCAATGGGTCGCGCGATGGGTCGAAGGGGCGCGGCGCGGGACGAGGCGGGAGGAAACGATCTCGTCGCTTGAATAGGCACCTGTTTTCGCAGACAGGTGACACGAACACGTACCGGCGAGAGCGCGACGCACCGATGCACCTCGGCGACGAGGAGATAGGAGCGGGTAGAAGCGGGCAGATACGGGAACGGACAAGGCACGACAGGGCACGACACGGCCCGGTCTATGGAAACGCGTGAGAACCTCGGGATAGACCGGAGAGAAGGGCAATGACTCCTAGAACAGCGCGGGTGCGCCGACAGACGAATGCGACATCGAGAATAAAACCTTCCTCGAGGCTGACGCGTCTTGGGGAAGGAAAGAGTGGCTTCGACCGTCTGGCCAGGCCCTCTCTTCTTTCTCTCTCACTTTCTCTCTCTCTCGAGAGAGAGAAGATTTCCGGGGATACGAAACCTACTCGACGGACAAGCAGGCCCTCCCTTGTTCTGCCAGACACGCCGCGACACGTTGTTTAGCCCCGTCTATCCTCTCTTTCCGAACCCTAACTCTCTTTCCATTTCTCGCTCGAGTAATCTCTTTTTCGGCACCGACAGAAACGCTCTCCCGACACGCAAATGTTTATCACGCGACGTCGAAAAGATACTAGGATCCGATCGATTCGCGAGGATCCTAGAAATCAGTAATTTTTAGTTTCGATCACAATATTAAGATAATTGGAATTAATTTTTAGCTAATTTGTAAGAATACCCAAACGTTTCGATTCAGATTTGAATCATTTCGAGCCCATGTTTGCTATTAGGAATTAATATTTGCGATCGATACAAAGAGACCATGCAATATTAAGATATTAAGCAATATTAAGATAATTGGAAAAAGTAAAGAACCATGCGCCGATATAAAATTAATTCCAACGATCCTAGAAATCGTTCGCTGCACTCGAGGTAGGTATCGCACCGCAAAGGGTAGATGAACTTGCGGATGGATCGCTCGCGGCGAGCAAAACGCGAGCACCGACAACAAAGAGGGCGACGCTCGTTCAGCGATGTTGCGCGACGCGATTACGGCATCGAGACACAACCGCCTCGAACGTCCCGCTAAATTGATAAATCTGCGCGACCCCGCTCTATTCGTCGAGCTGTTCTGGATTGCGTCCCTCTTCCTAAGAGCCGTCGGAGAATATTTAGCTCGTCGTCCCAGGTTCACGACGATTTTAATCTTGATAAACCTCATCCCGCACGCTCCATTTGTAACTGTTTCAATTTATACATTTGATAACGAACATTAACCATTTCAAATTTCATTCATTTCATTCATCTCGTTCAGAGTCGGACAAAAATGTATTTAGCCAAGATACATTTATAAATAATTGCACATTTGCTGTTTGTGTAAAATTGATCGAACCTTGCGCCGAAATCATAAATTCATATTCACTTTCCGATCGAGAAACAAACTTCACCTTTAAAAATGCATTTAGATAGAAATTTCGGATCACACATAATAGATGCAAAATTTTTAATTAATTAAAAAGTATTTTTAAAAAGTATCTTGTATCCGACGTTTAATTTGATACTTTTCTATCCGAAGCTACGGATACATTTGTAACTAGTATCAGTATCTAATTCACAGATCCTTCCGGATCCTTTAAGATCCTTTTGCCCAGCTCGAGGCTTGAATGAACGCGTCCCCGAGACTCTCGTTCGTGTTTGAAATTGACATCGCCATTCATAAGAACGCGATTCCAGGCGCGTTCGATGACTCCGTTTTTAATCAACGTCCTATCTAAACTCTTCGTCGAGTCGGTGACATCGGAAGGATTACGTGAGTCTCGTTTTCCCGCCTCGCGAGAGAAAAAGCCGGAACAGCGATTGTTCCCGATTTTTCCGAGCGAAAATAAAAGATTACCATCGTCGGCCGCCTTATCAACGGTTTTATCTCCGTCTTTCAGGGAAACCGATCGACCCACTATCCTCCCCGTCGTAGTCGCCATATTACGTAATCTTTCGAATATCTTCCGGCTGACTGGTATTGTTTTCCTGTACCGTTTTCCCTCGCTAAACCGGCGAAGATTTTCACACGAAATTGCCGCTTGAGCCCGCTCCCGTTATCGATTATGAATTGCATTACCATAATATTATTTGCTTCGCTCACGAGATGAACACGCGACGGGTTATGCAACCGGCGAGACGGCGATGAAACTGCGACGCAGACGCAGGGGTCCACCGTCCCCGTCGACGCGTCGCATCGAGCTTATTAAACTCCTTAACCCTTTAAAGTCCATCGGAGCAGCGCACGTGTCGATTGGACGCGTTCCATTCGCGTTAGCTTGCGATTTCTTCGTTTCAGAATCGGAGAAGACGAAAAACGTGCACGAGACCACCTGTCTGTAGAAGCCAGCGCGAGAAGACTGCGAATCTCGTGCCAAATGCGCAACATGTCTCCATCCAGGAATTGATCCGATCATTTGCCAGGAAATAAAACCGCGGAGAACATTGACGAAACGACTTACATCCATTCTGCAGAGTTTCTTCAATTTTTGTAACAGGTGGTTTGGTGGAAATGTAACTTGTTCGTATCAAAAACATTTCTCTAAATTCTGTGAATTTAATATCATGCTATATGGAATCACTAATATATTGTTTGATTGTATTAAGATATTGTTTGTGACTATAATATTGTAGGATTCATTTTATTCATAACAAGTGTCATGTTTCAATATTTGAAAACTTGAAAATTTTTGCTTCTATTCTTTCTTGTCCTGGCGCCGATCGCAATAGAAAAGGTATTATGTTTTTAATGAAAAAATGACGGCAACCCAAGGATCAAACATTTTCACAGTATAGAAATTAGTTTATGATATCGGCGCACAGGTTCGATCAATGAATCAACAAAGCAATTTTGCAATTTAAAAATTTTTCTCAACGTTTCGATCCGATTTTAGATCCTTTTCAAGAGAATTTGAAAATGAGAAAATCAAGGATCCAGAATCGGATCGAAAACGTTGAGAAAAATTTTATAAATAAAAAAATAATTACTATTGATTCGTACGATCGACGAAATGGAATATTTATCACGATTTTCACGGTATGTCATAAAATGCAAAAAAAATGTCTGTCTATCGATAAGTGATATTTTGTTGAGCATGGTGGACCAACGCAACATTTCTAGGTTTAAAGGTGGATCCTGTTTTATATCAATGCTAAGAAAACGTTAAATTAAAAACTCGAGGATTGCGCATTGCACTGTGCGGTGTGCGCAGTCTAATGGCGGCGGTGGGAGCTGAGTAGCCAAAATCGAAGCTCGTCGACCCTGCCCGTCAATTAGAGCGCTCGACGATGCGAAAAATTCGCAACAGTCTCCCGAACACAGTGAACCAGAGCAGCTCTCGACCGAATCAATCCACGAGTCGAGGCAGACGTCCCGAATACCGGCCGCTGAAAACTCGGTTCAATGGATCCAGGCTGAAGATCTCGGTCTCGAAACAAATAAACGACGCGCGCCAGCATGCGGATCTCGAACGTGCACCTACGTCATTTAAAAATGGGTAATTATTTAGAAAAGGTCTGCGTACTCCGATTTTGATGAAATTTTAATACGTTATAGATTTTGACATTTTTAATAACTTTTTCCTTTTCCAATATAGGGGGTCACTTTTATTTTCTGAGATATTTGAAAAAGACTATTGCTAATACTGTATTTAATTTTCTATATTCTTGCATACTAAAATTCAGGAGTAATCAATCAATATTGGAAGCTTATCCTACATAGAGTGAGACCCTGTTTTCTTTCTCACTCCCACAACATGTTTACAAAAAGAAATGTAAACAAGAATATGAAAAATTCAATACATTATACGCAATAGTTTTTTACAAATATCTCAAAAACTAAAAGTGACCCCTCTATATCGGAAAGGAAAAAGTTGTTCAGAATGTGTTGCTGCACAACATATTAAAATTTCATCAAAATCGAAGTACGCAGACATTTTCTATATAATTACCAAAAAATTTTATCTGAACAGTGCCAATTTAATTCTGGGTCGTTTAAAATTGCATATGTTTCTCTCGATTTTTCTATATTCAGAGATGATTCACTACTTAATTACACTATCAAATCGCGCGCGTGCATCGAAGCACGAGCGTCGCGCGAGTTCGTCACCCTCCGCCGCTTAATTCGATAATACGATCGGCTCGCAAGCGATTCGAAGATGCCCATTTCCGGCCACGGACTTCTAACGTTACATCGAACGAGATTTCCGGCACCGTGACTTCCTGCCGCTCACGGTTCCGCTGCTTGAACGATCGCTAACTGGCAAAGTATAAGTTCCACTCGTGTTTGTCATTTGAATGTTTGTTTCATTAATGTAGTCTCGCGTGTTCCTCGTTCCACCGACTGATTTAATTCTATTATTTTATTATTACTCGCGACACGCTCGACGGGATAAATCCATCTGCAGATTGAAGAGATCGTACCATGTCTGTGTCACTTTGACATTCGGAAATAGGATGCTTTCATGCCGAAAACTTCTCGGAAAGTTCGGCTCTCCGGCAGCCCTTCGAAAACTTCTTGCTCGAGAGTACATACACTCTCATACAGGGGACTAGTATCGGGAAAAGTACGGGCTCTGATAATTACGTTCCAACTGGCCAGAATTCCGTAGTCCACCATACAGATAATAAAAAAACCGCTGTGCTTCGTTTCCGATATCGATTCGACATTTTCGTTTGTCTTTTTAATGATTTTTATCGCATTCCAGCGTCGTCAGACGAGGGAAAATTTAGGGAGGAAAAGTCACGTGACGTAGAAGATCTGGCGACAATTATTATTATTATTTATTTATTATGAACGGAATGAAATCCTTTTACAAAACTGTTTACAATAACAAAGAAGAAAAAATATAAGACTAGTCGTTTAACAACAACAAAGAAGACCATCAACAATCCTGTGTAATTGTATTTGAAAATTTAATAAAGAATTGGTGAACAAAATCAACACGATTATAAATAGTGCAAGATTGTTGCAATGATGCGATTTAATTGATTAATTAATCCATAATTAGATTTGGCTTTAAGTGTTTGAAAATGAATTTTCATATAAAAAAATTGACCATGTAATAGACAATTATACTTGTTCCTCGGACTTTCGAACGACTAGGTCATCAACGACCGTTGTGGAACACAGATGGTCCTCGAACGTGGTTTCGCGTCGAACACGAGGTTCCCCGCGACGCGGGATAAATGATTCTCACGACTTGTGGGAACATCCGACATGATTCACTCGCCGTAAATTCGAAACCGCGCCCGTAAGGATATTCCACTCGTTCTTAAGACGACGATAAATTTTCAAGCCACGTCCGATTTTCTTTTGTTCCACCGCGGAATTACGCCCCCTTTCATTTCCGCGGTTTCAGCAGCGTTCTCCTCTCTCTCTCTCCTCTAAGCGGCGTCATTGTTGTCTCGAACCATTTATTAACGGCGAGCCAATCGCGCGAATCGACAACGAACCGACCACCAGAAACATTTAGCGTCGCTCCGAGGCTGTACAGCAATCATCCTCTTTGTCCGCGCGAACAGTAGAATCAACGATGCAAACTATCGCGCGGAAACTGCACGCCATTCATTCGGAATTAACGCGTTCCAATGAGACTCCCGTGAGCGACGAATAGACACCACTCCTCTTTCGAACCATTCAAACCTTTCGAATTATCCAGTGGATCTTGAAATTTGGAAGACCCGTCGAGGGGCGTGAACCGAGTCGAAAATTTCTTGGCACTGGAACGCAAATAGAGAATATAACAGGGACGCGAGAAGCGGAACAGCAGTCAGACTAGTTTCAGCGGCGTCGGTCGATGGACTTCGAGTGGGACGAGATTACAAAGAGCGCCGCAACAGTTGTCTTTCAGGCGAAGGCCGAAAAGACGGTAATTATTTACATTAGGGGCTTCCTCACCGATTTCGATGACCTTCAAGTATGTTGTCAAGGCCATCATTTTGAACAACTTTTCCCTGTACATGTTACCACCGCTCGGTTTTAGTTTCCGAGATATTCGCAAAAAACTATTGCTAATACTGTATAGAATTTCCGGTAATTATTTACATTAGGGGTTTCCTAGGTCCTCCGTCGATTTAAAAACCCTTTTCGCGGTTTAATCGCGCGTGCAATTAACGGTACAGGTAAAATGAAACCACCGACGAAAGCTCTGCGGCAAGACTATCTTACCCTCTGATACGAGCACATGGAAAAACTTAACTCGACCGAAGCGTTGACTTGCAGAAAAACCGACGTTATTTTCCAAGGAACGTAATGGCCACGGAAGCTGAGATACGTCGGAATGGAGATTGCACGGTGGGAAGAAGGACCGAGAGGGAGTCGTCGCGACAGGATCAAGATATCCGCGCGAACACGGGAAGAGGGAAAAGCTAACGGATCTCGGGCAGCGACATCCGTCCGTGCTCGTTGGTTTTAATGGCGCGCGGACTGACAGAAAAGTCAATTACTCTGGTCGCTAATAAGCCCAGGAAGCGTGTCCTTCGACGTGGTAGCAACGCGTAATAATCGGTTACAGTTTCCGTCCGTCACTCTCTCGGTGCTCCTTTCTCTCGGTGTTCTTCGCGTTCAGACCGGTTGCTCTTCCCGCTCTTCTCTCTGTTTCTTCTCCTTTTATGCTTTTCCTCTTTTTTCCACGCTGACGACGCGTCTCTCTGTCACGGGCATTAACGTAACTGTAGTACCGGCCGGACACCGTAACACGAGCACACGGACTCCTCTTCGTCCCTCGCAGCGTACGCTGCTGCACGCGCAAGAATCCACGGATGCACGCGAAGTCGGACAGGATTTTACAGGATTACGCAGCCGGCCGCGGCGAGCCACCTCCTCCTTCGTGTCTCTCGCACGCTCATTCGGAGAGCAGAAACGGGTCTCCACCACGGATAATTAGATATCCAGTGTCATTCGCCGTGGTTGACTCGGCCGGATTTTTTCTTCTCGCCCTAAAGCTCCCGCGCCACCAGCTCGCTCTCGCCTTTCAACCCGACCACGCGATACCCATTCTTCAAACTCTGTTCATCCGATCGAACACACCAACGACAACAATATTTTATCCGAGGCACAATCACAACGATCAAACGTTCCGATCGCCATTTTTATCGACGGCTACATTTTCAGGGTTACAGGCATCGTTTTTCTCGCGAGCGGGTCGTCACGCGAGTTCCACCAGTCGATGCTAATCGTCCTTCCTCCACTTCATTCAACGCCAGTTACGTACCCGCTAGTCCTTTCGGAGTCGAAGATAAAATTTGTCCGAATGCATGGAAATCGAAGACTTTCTGCACAGATTTTGATCACCTTGAAATAGGTTGTTAAGGCCATCATTCTGAACAACTTTTTCCTATACATGTTACGAAAATTCTTTTATATATATATGTTGTATATTGTATATCTGTGTTATTCATTTTGTGTTTGGTTAGAAACGCCGTTAAGCATTCGCCTATGCTGATATACGAAAATTGGTAACATGTATCGGGAAAAGTTGTTCAGAATGATGTGCTTGACAACATATTTGAAGGTCATCGATATCAGTGAAGAAGCCCCTAATGTAAATAATTACCGGACCGTTATCGAAACGGGAAACGCCGCTGGGTATGAAAATAGAGGATCGAAAGTTTTGGAAAGTTAGTTGGCCATGAGGATGGAGGCGACGCGATCCAGGAAGCAGCCGTAAACGAGCGTTTGAACGGTCCTTTGTCGCGAAACGCATATAGAATCGCTACCCTCGGCTGCCGAGGGCGTCGCGCGCGGACCCTTCCCGGTACTCTGTGTAGCGAATAAGAGGGAAAACGATCGCTAATGTACACAAAGAGCGATTCGTTAAGGGATACGACGGACGCGCACGCTGCTCGCCGAGATTCTCATTTAATTCTGTAGCCGTGCCAAACGGGAGCACAGTTCCCGGCGTTTACGTTGTGAAACCAGACGAACAAAGGGGGGTTGTTCCGCGCGAGACTTCCGCGATCGCGGAACCGTCGCTTTTGCGAACCGGGAGACGCTGTTCAACTTTGTACACCGGGCCACCGTCTTCGCTACAAATGCTGAACTGTCGGTTGCAAAATCGAAGGAAACGAGTTTTGCGGGCTATCCTTGTTTCGAACCGTTAACGTTCTACGGAGGGCAAAAAAACAACCTTCAGGAGATCAATTACTTACTAATGCCAAGAACACGAGTGTCCGCACTCCACAATATGGCGTTGGTGAGTGGATTGAAGATAAAAAATCTTGATAAAATTTTTTTTCTTTAAATTAAAAAAAAAAAAAATTTTTTTTTAGAAAGTTTAAAAGAAAGAGATCAATTACTGTTATTATCGTAGTACTTAACTACACGGGGACTGTGTCGCACGCTCTTTCGAAACCGACTCGTCTGTTTTGGAGAGAAATAAACGACGCACGCGGAGGATGGATGAGCATCGCCAAAGGACGATCCTGTAGTTTCTAGATCGCGTATTCAGACGAGTAAAATAGCGCACGACAATCTGGCCGCTGCAAGGGGAAAATTTTTTTTTTCGATTCTTGCTTAAAAATCGGTTGTTCGGTACGACCCAATTCATCCGGCCGCGTTCCAGCCAACACAACTTTGCCATGCGCTTCTATCGGAAGCATTGTACGGTCTACCACAAAAGTACCGTATATATCGATAACCAGGGCCGAATGGAACGGTGACCTTCCATTCTTTGCAATCCGGACTGCCGATATGCCATGAATAATAATACACCGACGGTGGCGTTATTATTACTGTCGTTACTGGACTGCAGAAAACGAGCCTGTTAGCAATGGAAATTCTCGCTGTGTTTCTAATAGGCTGGTTTCCTGCAGTACAGAATTTAAATGATAAAATGTCAATATAATTTATAATTTAAAATATACATTTCCTTGTTGTCGTAGGATATGATTGAAGACTGCGAGTAAATGGTAACACAAGCATTTAATTTGCACCAACCATGTATAAATAAGTCTTGTATTTCTCTCTTTTTTTCTTTTCTTTGTAAATACTTATGTAAAAAGGGTTTCTGTCCGTTTATAATTATTAATAATAATAATGAAACGTCTTTTTGCACATGTCCCTTATTTCTCATTAGATAAGTAGTCTTGTACCTTTCTCTTTTTTTCTTTGCTTTGTAAATACTTATGTAAAAAGGGCTTCTGCCAGTCTATAATAATAAATAATAATAATAACTTATGGTTAACCGTAACCAGCGACGGTGCAACGAATCTTCTTTCTGGGTCCCGGAGAAAAATCCAAGAGCATCGACCGCGAGGATGGAACTGGATCAAGATAAATTTCCTTTGTATTTCCGTGTCTCGGTTTTGATTAATTGTCGCGAAACGGAACGATGGACAGCGGACCGAAGTCTGCAAATTGGACAAGGTATCTTCGATGTATCCTGTCGCTGCGGTCTAACGAATGCCGCGCGTTCTCCGCTGTCGATCAACGTCCGATTCCTTTCCCAAGATACAATTGAAAGTTTCGACGGTTTGATCGAGTAGTTGTTGGAAAAAATCAAAGACTCGCGATGTCGGCGCACCGGTGAAGCCGTGGCTGGTTCTCTCGACATTAATCTTCTCGAGCAATTGCGAAATCTCCGTGCAACGTCGTCTGCATCGTGGATCGGGCGCACCGTATCGCCGAAGCAGGGTCGAGCCGCGCGGATGAACCCGTACGGGTTCTGACAGCTGGTTGGGTGCCAGAGAACGTCTATGCTTCTCGACGCTGTCCGCTGGCATTATAACCAGGAAGATGCGCGTCCGACCGGGGGACGTCGCGGCGACCGTCTCGTCGCGTCGTGTCGCGCCTCGTCCCCTCGACTTATCGTAAAGATCGACTGTGTTACCTCGCCTATACACGACTTCCCTCGTTACCGTCCCATCGAACCTCTCGGCAAAACTCGAAAAAGTTTCCGGAAACGATCCCGACGATCGTTATTACCCTTCGATCTCTCACAGAACTTCGGAAATTATGCTTCAACCCTCCCTCCGTTTCGTGATCTCTTAAGGCTGCCTCGTCATTGATTATTTGCCAGAGGAAGATTTGTGTATGTATGTACAATGGAATTAGGACAACGCCAGAATACTTGGTACTGTAGTAAACCATGAGAGAAAAGGTACGAATTAGAAGAGGAGAGAAAATTTAGGGGCGCCATTTTGGTTGTAGGTGTGAGAAAAATATTGATGTGTTGAATACCCTATTAATAGCAAATTGCATACATCGATTTTTTCGTTCGCTAAAAATTTACAGTGCGTAGCGTGATTATATTGATTATGTCTAAAAGCTAAATATATGCTTTTATTAAAATTTAAATAAAATGATTTGATATTTATGGAAAATAAAAAAAAGTATCTTTTTACTTAATATGTATGTTATATTTAATATAATATAATATTGATATAAAATAAAAAATAATAATAAATAATATTTAATATAATGAATATATATATTCCACGTGCATGTGGAAACATAATTGAATGAATGGTGTCTAAAAACTGACCAAGCAAATACGGATTGGCCGGAAATCGGAACAAAAACTGTTGAGGTCGTAAGGGGTTGGATAGAATGCAAGCAACTCTAAACTGACCGAGGACAAGCGACGCGACGATGGCTTTCGGGCACTTTTAGGTGACGCGATCGGCGACGGATCAACGAACGCGAATTAACGCCGGGTTGTCGTCTCGCTTACCGTTCGGTAGGGGATCGCCGGCGCGATTAGTCGGACGCAAAACGTTTCGCGCGTGTTTCGCATACGTGAAAGGTTTTTTCGTCGTCGAGGGGAACGCTTGGAACGCCGAGGGCTGTCGAGAGCGTAGAGGGTCAGGTGCGCAGAGGGCACGCATATATGTATCGCGATTACATTGGTCGCGGAGGTATCGCGACTTGCGGCGTAACGACGCGTGCACGCGACACTCTCGTTGACCCTCTGGCGCAATCGAGCCCCTTCGACTCTTTTCTCCCACGTCTGGCTGACTGGCAGCGTCGCGCGATTTTAAACGGCCCCCTTTTTTTACCACGTTTTTACTAGCTCGCTTTCTTATTTGTAGTGTGCAAGACTAAAAAGCAGAAAATAATTATTTAAATAAAAATACGTTTTTAAAAATTTATTTTTATTTAAATAATTATTTATTCTCGACTCCGTTCCCACCTTTTTGTCTTCAGCCTTTTTTTTGCGGTGCCCTCTCCGAGAAACGCGTTCCGGAGATTTATCCGAGACAAAAGCGGGATTTTTCAATCTCTTCAACGTCGCTCCCGTTACACGAGGTGTCCCACTATTCTTGGCACCATTCAGAGCGATTACCACCGGGGAAAAATGAGTCGGAAACGTGGAATAAAATTGTTCATTCTTCCCAGCGAACCAAATCCCCAAGAAAAATCTTCATTGTATACTTTCGGCTCAGTTTTTCCGCGTGGTCTCTCGCGATGTCGCTACTTCTCGAATCGGTTCGCACACCCCGCGCATCGCGGAAAGAAGCGTCCCGGCGTTCTTGCTCGTACGCGATTCGTTCCGTGAAATTGAATTAGAAACTTGCGAGTTGCAGTTTCCGTCGAAGAAACCAAGTAACGAATGGACTGCATCGCGTTGTTCCCGTTCTTGCGGACGGTTCTCCCTGCTTCCTACGGAATTCGAGTTGATAGATACTGGATACTGGGGAGGAAGTATTCGATCGAAATTCTTGCTCGTCGCGGATCGATTTCACGCCGGTCGTGGCCGGCATGTTCAAGCTGCTCGGAGAGGAGACGAACGAGCGTCTCCGGCAACCGGGTCGTTTGGAATGCCAGCTGGATAAAGGTGTATGTATTCAGTTTAACCCGGTCCGGCCAATGCACCAATGCTTAAGGATACCAATGCTTAAATTCTAATATGTTATGCAGTAACACATTCTGAACATTTTTTTCCTTTACAATATAGGAGAGTCGCTTTTAGTTTTCGAGATATTTGCAAAAAACCAGCGCGAATACTATATTGAATTTTTCGTATTCCTGCATGCTCCGCGACAACGTAAGTTTATTTTTTTTTAAACACGTTGTGGAGATGAGACGTGACAATACCACACACACCCACCCAGTGTTTCACACGCACCCAGTGTTTCTAAAAAGAAGGAACAGGTTTACGTTACCGCGGAGCCATGCAGGAATACGAAAAATTCAATACAGCATTAGCTATAGTCTTTTGCAAATATCTCGAAAACTAAAAACAACCCTCCTATATTGCAAAAGGAAAAAGTTGTTCAAAATGTCGAAATCTATAACATAGTAAAATTTCATCAAAATCGGAGTACGCAATCCTTTTCTATATAATTATCAAAAAGGTTTTCATGGGTTCCACAACTTCGAGCCTCTCGAAGCACCTCAGTTTCAGGACGGACAGCCATAGGCATCCGAAATTCTGAACTGTGATCGATGTGGCTAAACTAAATAGATCTTAAACCGTGTTGCACTAGCTGGCTAGTCGAATATCTTCGGCTGAAGCAATAGTGGCGCAGTGGTGGTGCATCGGTAGTGACGCGGCGTGGGCGCGCGGAGTCAACCGGCGGAATTGGTCGGGTCAAGTTGCAGCGATGCGTCGCGCGGTGAGGTAATCCAATAAACTCATTGCCAGCTACCCCGCGAACCTTGCGCCGAGGCGCTCGCGAAAACCCACTTCTTATTCGATTACGTCCCCTTTCCCTTACCAATGTGTACCGCGCAAACCGGAGTGCCCGTCTCGCGACGACGCTCCTACAGACCGTAAAACTTGAAAAACCTTATCGTTCAACCTTTTGGAAGTCGGCGAACGTTTAAGTTGAACGGTTGACAAAAACATCCGTAAGGTACCTGTCCACCTCAGAGGAAAACTACCGCGAGTATTACTCTAGAGAGTCGAATTCGTCGGTGCACAATCCATTCGCAAATGGATGCGTTTATATTTTTTATCCAGATAGTTTTCTCTGTTATTATATGTATATCGCCGCCTGAATGTAAGAACTTAAATTTTCTATACAAATTTTAATAATTAAATAATTTAATTTACAATTCCTTATTTTCGAGAAATTGATGAAACGGTATTTTAAGGTTTTAAAATTATGATAGGGAAATAGTTACTTTAAGTATTTTTTTCCATTAAATTCTACTTGATTTCTTCTTTAATACAAAATAAGTAGATAATTAAAAATATCAAAATTTCAAGTTACCTAGTTCTTTCATTCAAACGGCGATATTAAATTAGAGGGAAGTTTGATAAATTATAAATTTAAATTACACATTTTCCTTATTAATGCTCGAACGAATAATACGAATAAGGTGAAGAAGATCTTGCGAATTGCTTTAATTCTTTGATAGACGATGGCGATGATTGGAAGAGATGAATTAATTAGAGAAACACGGGCCGAACAAAGACACGACACGCTGCGCGAGTGTATGGAGGGCAGGCGCGTGTCGGTCGATCATTCAGCTTGGTGGATTGTGTCTCGTGTCCCGAGTCGTGTAACTGGCATCGCACGTGAATCGTGTTCGATATCGACGCTGACGAATACGTGGCTCGTAAGGTGCGTACACTCTTGCCGCGTGACTCATCGACGCAAGTCGCGATGGCAACGCGTAACGGAATAATTGCTGAAAGATAGCAAGCAAGTGAGAGAGAGAGAGGGCGAGTCTCATTCACAACTCGCTCGGCTTGAAAGGAAAGTTCGAAAAAACGGGAGAACAGCGGGGGAGCGATAATGAACGAACGATGTAATGACGGTGCAGCAGCGATGGTCTCGCCATGAAATTACAGGTTGCAAGTTGCAGGTTGCAAGAGGGAAGATAGCAACGCGGCTTCATCTTCGAGACTCGGCGACGATGGGCGTTTTGTAAATTTTACGGAAAACGTCTGGTCTCACGGAATCGGTCGACGAGAAGCTTTCAAGGGATTTCGATGGTTCCACGAACCAGGCCAAGTTATTTCGATCCAGCTGTGAACGCGGGTCAGCGCACCGAGACAATTTCCTCAACGCTTCGGTCATCCTACGTGCCATCTTTGTTAACGACCCAGCGCGGGTATTCCCTGGGAAACGTCACGCGAGAACTTCAATTGAAAAAAAACATCATGCTTCCTGACATCAGGCGTTATTCAATTTGTAGATGTTGCGTGGACGAACCATAGTGCATTAAGAAAATCAATCAAAAATTAGATACTTAACATCTCTTTCTAAAAATTTCGTTCTTGTTTTCATCGTATTCCCTGGGAAACGTCACGCGAGCTTCAATTGAAAAAAATATCATGCTTCCGGACTGACATCAAGCGTTATTCATATTGCAACAGGTATTTCTAAGCTAACGAACTTGCTCGTACTTTGTTTGATCTCACAACTTTTTACTGGGCTCCTGTTTACAGGATGTTTGTGTTGGGATTTTCATCTACTCGAGCTGGTTCGCGCGAAGACTCGTAATCCCCGAATAATCGTGCGAGCGATCGCGATCTTATCGGTGAGAGTCTGTTATCGTTGCGTCGAGTTCCCGTGGTCCGGGGTTGGTTTCAAATGGTCGGTGCAACGATTTAATTCAACTCTCGCTACGCCTAATTTACGGTCGCGGAAGCGTGCGTTACCGCATGCTTTCCGTGCCTGCTGTTCTATCTATATATCCAGTGGATGCATACAGCATCGCCGCGCAAATCTCTTCGGGTTCGTTTCGCGGCCATTAGCCAGTTTCCCAGTCGGAAACTCGACGATTCCACACCACAAAAAAAAATCGAGCGTTTCCACACCACCTCGAGAACACGGTACACTCCTAGGAGAATCGCATTCGGTAGAACCGCAGCCTAATTCGCAGCTAGGTCGTTGGTCGTTTAGTCGAAATGACGAACGATCCAGCGTGGCTGTGAAAACGTAAGCTCGCGGAATTAGCGGGAAGAAGCGTAGCAACGGTCAAAATTAGATCGAAAAGCGACGAGAGCGAGATGCGATGTGCGAGAGAACGCGGATGACGCGTTACATAAGCCTCGCGTAGACGGAAGTTGACGAGAGGTGAGACGAGGAGAGAGCGAATAAGAGGAGAGAGAGAGGGAGAAGAGACGAGAGGAGAGTGCAGGCGAGTAATCGTACGGAGCGCGATTTCGATGGCTCGATAATAAAGGGAACAAAGGAACGAGGGGGAAGGCACTCGAGAGGCGCACAGTAGCGTCGTTAAAACGGAGCCGGTGGATGCCTAGGTATCTCGTTAATAACTGGAGAGAGAGAGAGAGAGAGAGAGAGAGATTCGCCTCGAACGGAGAGCTCTGCTCTCGGAATGCGTCACGCGAACCTAAACGGCCCGAAAAGAACGAGGCGAGAAAAGGCATCGGCGGGCGTATGCACGTATCGAATTTGAAACGCAGACGTCCATCATTCGCCGCCCGCCTCGATCTAATTCTGGCGAATGACTTGAGCACACGATACACACGTGTACGTTGCCGGTGTGCCGATGACGTGGGTGCAACAACTGTGTGCGGCCCGTTTTGCGTCGTAACTGGTAGCACAGCTGAAACCGTGTTCCTCCTGGCGTCTCTGTATCGATCAAAATATGTTCGCCCTTGACGAGAAAGATCCACGCCGCGCGCGAGTTACATCGGGCCACTGTTGCACGCCTACCCTACCCTCAGCACCTATGTCGTGTTGTACGGTGTGCTGACATTCCATGTTAAACGCGCCGCACCTGACCACCGCAACAAATAAGTGCACCGCCGATATTAACGCGTTTCTTCCATCTCTTTTTTACTTTCTTTGTGTAAGGGCGGTGGGGGAATCCTTTATGGACACCCTCCCCTACGGTGACGATTGGTAGTCACCCAAATCTAGGTGACGGGTATGTTTCTCGCGGGGCCCAAATCCAACTGAAAGTCCTATTAACTTGAATAAAAAGAGCGTCCCCCACATCTGGGTGACGGGTATGCTTCCATGGGGGCCCCGTTACCCAGACCTGGGTGACGCTCATCTTATTTAAGTTAATAGGACTTTCAGTTGGATTTGGGCCCCGCTAGAAACTCAGCCCAATTGCGCTGGGCGACGAACGTGTTAACGTGAACAGCGATAACCGATCAGTGCGTAGAGTATCGAAAGATGGAGCACGATCATTGCATTTTCCAGCGAAAGGCCCTGAGAACGCGTCCCCGCCGGGTTAATGCCCCGAGAAACCTCTGCAGGCTCGGGAACGGCTGATGGTTCCGTATCGAACCGAAGATTACCCGTTAATGAAAGTTAATGAGGAGTGGCGAGCGGACCTAAGTCGGTCTATCGAGTTGCGCGTAGGTACGCAATACCGCGTAACGCGTTGCGAAGCTCTGGCAAGCGTTGCTGACAGGGCAACGACACGTTCGAGTCTCGGAGACAGGATGGGCAGGATGCATGGAGTTTCAAGCACTTAACACAAAGATCGCCACACTTTCGCTTCGACCCTTCCTCTTCCCTGTTCCCCCTGTCCACCGTTTCACCGTTGATCGTCGACCAGAGACTATCCCTGTCCGGCTTTCGGCATTGTCGCGAACTCGCTGACCCGTGAACCCAACGATCCCGCCGCACACCGGATAGGTTATCCGAGACTATCGAATTTCATTGTCGCTCCACCCTCGAAAACCGACGTGTCCGATCGAGCAGGCTGCGAACAGGTGCGCCACAGGCCTGCGATTTGCGGCCGAGAGACCAGCTCGTCCGATTCGTTCGGTTAACGAACCGGAAGAAGCTGCCCGTACAAATACCTGCGCCGCTACCGGGAGATTTAGCTTGGCCGCTGGCTCCAATTAGCGGCGGGCCAAGGGGTGCACGGTGAACGATCAACGGTAAACGGTGGACAGCCAAGGGGATCGTTCCAACCGTCTTGGCCATTCGACGCAACCATACCCGCGTACTTCGCATACTTTTCGCATTCTGACCGGAATCGCGGCCACGCTTGGCAAACGACAGTCGATCGGATATCTTTGCTATCGAACATGGGGGCCTGTACAACTAGTCCCATCATTTTTTACCCGTCCGATTTTGTTTTCCATCCACGACAATAAACAGGACCGTTAAAGGGAACTAGGATGCTCGGAAGGTCCTCAGAAAAATCGCAAATTAAATTACCTCGTTATCAACTGGTTCGATATTATTTCATAGTCGAGTAGCCTGATCTAAAAGGGTAGCAAATGGCAATACAAACAGGTGAAAAAAAATCAGCGGTCCATCCACGACAATAAACAGGACCACTAAAGGGGAACTAGGATGCTCGAAAGGTCCTCGGGGAAATTGCAAATAAATCCGGGGAGTAACGATCAACATGGACTCGCCCACGCACGATGCACAGCCTGGGAACAAGGGGTTGGTGCGCGGAAACCCACTCCGGTCGGGGTCGAAACTCGAACCAACGGCGAGTCGATCCCATTTCCCCAAACTCGAGCGTTCAAGAATCACAGGGTCGAGGTGCGAAACGCCTGCGATCGAGCAGATTTCTCTTACAAAGCGCGAGAGTCACCCTCAGCCGCCACCTTGTCACGGTCAACAATTTCCGGTCGAATCCGCCGTTTCGTTTCCGTTCAACTTCGACTGCCGTTTATCGAAACAGTTTCCCATCATCGGTGGCGCAAACAGACCTCCAATAACGCCAAATTTCGCTTCATCGAGGTTCCTCCTCAACACATCCTGAATCTAAATATATTTTTTCGTTTTTGAAGAAATTTCTACCCCTTTCGTGTTCCAAATAAAATAACCCTTCCCACCCCTGAAATCCTCGCAATTTTTTGACTATTTTATCCTTTGCAGAATGTTGCAGCATTTTTCGCCTAAATTCTCTCGCCTACAGGGGAGAAATCGAAACCGTTTCCCATCATCGAAGTTCCTCCTCAACACACCCTGAATCTAAATGTAATTTTTCATTTTTGAAGAAATTCTCACCCCTTTCGTGTTTCGAGTAAAATAAAGTAATCCTTTTAAGAATGTTGCGGAATTTTTCGCGCAAATTCTGACGCCTACAGGGGAGGAAATCGAAACGCTATCGATACATGGAACCGTCGGGAAAGCCTGCATAGTGCTCGTCCGATGCATCCCCCGCGATAATAGTGACCGTGGGCTGCACAGGAAGAGGGAACGGTCGTGAGACGGTCGGCTGGTCGGTCTTGTGTACACGCACGGCGATAGCGAATGCAAAAGCAGAGGTAAAGGTAAAGGTAAAGGTAAAAGCAAAGGCAAAGGCATTGACAAAGGCAAAGGAAGAAATCGATACGACGCCTGCGCGCTACGAGACCAACCCCCGGTGGAATCGGCGGCGTCGTTCATTCTATAGGAGAGCCAGGCTTCTACCATCCCCCCGAGTCTATCTCCGAGCCGCTTTCGGCTTTCGTTATCGAAACGCGGAGAAGCACCCCCAACGCTACTAACTCACCACATTTTATTGGCATACAACGCTCTACAGACTTTCTTTCCTAGAGAGCCAGGGCCTTCTCGAGGTCAGATACTCGGCCTACCAACGGAACAACCCCAGACTTCGATTTTAATGAGCTTTCCTACCGCGATATCCTGTACAAATTCTTACTTAACAAAATTGAAACAAGTGCAACCGTGGAAATTGCCTAATTAAAATTAACTATGGAGTTTCATTTAAAGGTTTCACCCCTTCAAAGGACTCTCAAAGTTCGAAACGAATTCAATAGTGTTATAAATACTGTTATCTCCTATCTTGAAAATGATCCACACGAGAATCGAAGCGTTGAAAGTTTAAATTAATTTGTAAAATTGCTTTATAATGTTTATTTGATCCAACCGTTGCGCCCAAATTATTAATATTTTGTCTGTCTCGGAGAACTAATCGAGGTTGGCATTTGAGAATGCAGTTTGCGCGTCGAGGAATTTCTGTCGAAAAAAAAGTAGCTTGTTCGGCCAGGTCGACTGCGAGATCAGCTAGACCAGGCAGACAAGCTAACCCACTGTGCCCTGGGTAAACAATTTCCGCGCGAAACGGTCGCGGCTGAGCTATATCGGTCCGGTATGCAGGTTCGTGCGCTGTACATCGTCTTTCTCCAAAGCACGTTGGACTTGGTCTAGCCGCGATACAATCTCGAGCCAAAATATATCCGGGTCAGTCGGCTCGTGTTAGAGAACGAGCGGGTTAAAGTTTGGTGTGTCAGGAGGCCGCGAGATGTCTGGACGCCGCGCCGCTACGCGTCGATGCGAACGCGTGCGACGACGAATCCTGCAACCAGAGGATCTAACAGGATCCCCAGTGTTCCAATCCAACAAGGTTTCCTACGATAATAGCATACTAGTCCGGACCGATTACCTGCTCGAAGAATAATATCCGACCAGAACTTTATTTTTAATTTAATTAATAATCATATTGATTATTAATTAAAAAAGCGAAATCTACTTATGGATTAATTAATCCAATGTATCCGAAATTAATTAATCCTATTTATGCTTCTGTCCGTCTATAATAAATAATAATAATAATAATAAAATGTCTTTTTGCGCCCTTCTTTCTCATTAGATAAGTAGTCTTGTATCTTTCTCTTTTTTTCTTTGCAAACACTTATGTAAAAAGGGCTTCTGTCCGTCCACAATAAATAATAAAAGACCTTGCAAACGATTGTTCGAGGAACTACCTTGCCGAGCTGTATCGTGCGCGAGAAATGGCTATGATAATAAAACTTTTTACGCCTCTCGTATATCTTTTATTATTACTGTAACTGTCGGCGAGGGGGAAAGTGCACGCACTCGGGGAATCGAGCAATAAGAATCGCGACATTTCTTCGAGCCGAGGAAAGAGAAATGGCAGGCAGCGCGTCGGGAATGTCGGTCGTCCTTGACGAAAAAAAAATGTCAATCGTATTGTAGCGAGCATGCGATTCCGTGTTATCGCGAGGCGATCGAGGTAATTAGGGCTCGAGCGACGAAACAGGTTGGCAGCTCTACGAGGGAACAACAATGCACCGCTGCTCGACGATGATCCGAAAATACTGGTATACTCGTGGATCGTTTCAACGTGGCCGACTGCGACGCTACCTAATAACCGAGCAAGCAATTTGCTGTAATGGTAATTCGCTCAGCCGCTCGTCTACCCTCGAGCCGAACCATTTACACTCGAAATTATATATTTTTCTCCGTGATTTTTTCATTTCAACCAAGATATTTACTCGTGGCTTTAGCAATAAAAATACTAGACAACGTATTAGCTGTTTCTTTGCGCCGAAATCATTAATATTTTTCCTGCTATAATTTTTACAGACGAAACGTTGAATAATTTATAGTTATTCGGAAAATTGCTTAGTTATTAACATAGGATCGAATCTCTGCGCTGAAATCATTAATATTATTCCTGTTATAATTTACAGTAATTGATCGAACTGTAGCGCCGAGAACATTAAACATTTATTATTAACAATAATAGGATCAATATAAGAGACATATTTATAATTTACAGTGTTTTAATTTTTGCAGACGTAATTATATATAAAAAGATTTTCTTGATAATGGTGTTAAACTAGACCGAAACGTTGAAAAAGTTATAGTTATTTGCAAAATTGCTTAGTTATTAACATAGCATCGAATAAATTATTTCCAACATATTAGACTCGCTATCTATATTAAATTTAGTGAAAGGAACCTACTGTACATCGTAGAGAGACCGAACTGACCTAAACCCGTGTTATCATCGCAGCTTCGTGATAATTTCAGCGAGCTTACACGATGATCGAGCCTCTCCGACGAGTTAATACGGCGCACTTCAGGCTTGCGGCAAACAACATGATTGCACGTTCGTCGGAGCACGATCGCCGCGATACGGGCTAGATAAGATCAACGATCGACAGGCTTATTCAGCCGGGATCAAGCTGGATCGTATTCGATCCGACGAGGATGTTCCGCGAGTTGATTTCGCGGCTCGAATCACACACGTGGCGTAACATGGTCAACCCGTGTGTCTTCGTCGATCATTCCGCTCGCGCGATCGTCACGCGACTGGCGCGAGGCAATTTGCTTGAACTTTACCTCGAGCGTCGTGGATAAGAGAGGCCTGTCGTTCCGCTAATATATTCTTGTGTATATCGGTGAACACGACAACTCGCTGTCCCGAAAGAGGACAACATCTGAAACGAGGTGCGATAGTTTGAACGACTCATCCGTGACCCATTTTCGAGATAACCGCGTTCGCATAAATACTTTTAATCGCGCTGCTATATAGATAGCAAAACCTAAGTCGGTGAATAACGATTAATATTTATCTATACAGCGATTGCCACGAATATGATTACAGTCTAAAATGAAACACCAACCGTACATAGGTTCGCTGAAAAATATTAAGTAATTATATAGAGAAGGTCTGTGTACTCGGATTTTGATGAAATTTTAATATGTTATAGATTTTGATATTCTGAACAACTTTCTCCTTTTTCTATATAGGGGGGTCGCTTTTAGTTTTCGAGATATTTGCAAAAGACTATAGCTAATGCTGTATTTCATTTTTCGTATTCCTGCATGCTACGCGGCAACGTAAACCTGTTCCTTCTTTTTAGAAACACTAGGTGGATGTGTGTGGTAATGTCACAACGTGTTTACAAACAAAAAATAAACTTACGTTGCCGCGGAGCGTGCAGGAATACGAAAAAATCCAATAGAGTATTAGCGATAGTTTTTTTCAAATATCTCAAAAACTAAAAGCGATCCCTTGTATTGGAAAAGGAAAAAGTTGTTCGGAATGTGTTGCTGCATAACATATTAAAATTTCATCGAAATCGGAGTACGCAGACCTTTTCTATACAGTTACCAATATTTCACATGTATGCAGCGCTGCACCGTACGGTTTTATTACCCGACAAGACGAAACGGGACGGAACTTTCAGAGGCTAGCCTAACTTCGTTTATAGCGCTCGCGGCACGCACGCGTTACCAGTTAGAACGTCCTTCGATATGACGGTGGAACGACGCAGAGCCGCCTCGGAATTGACGGTTCAACTTTTATCGAAACGTTTTCCGAGGGAGGGAGCGAAAAACAGAGAGGTTGGTACGAACTGCGGTTTATCCACCGCAGACATCCAATTTCATTCAAATGTATCTTTTCAGCTCGGATCGATATGTTTAACCTGTTAACCCGGCTGGTTCTCCGACCGCGAGTTATATAGATGAAATACGTATACTAACGATACGGGACAATTTCTGTATCTCCCGCGATGCATGCGCCCGAGTTATTCGCTGTGAACAGGGATGTTAGGTAAATGTGATCGGAGGGAACACCAGTTTTCGAAATAACGTCGTTTATGTTATATGTACATCTATGTAAATAATTTAATTACATCTGTATGTAAATAATTTGTTTTATTTCAGCCTTACAGCTCAGAAATGTGACTTGATTTACATTAACCTATCTGTACAGAACTCATTCGAATAATTTAAATAATTATCTTGAGATTTATAAAAAAAACAGTTAATAAATTTTTGAGAATCGTCAAATCGATATATTTAATTATTTATTTTCAAATATTTCAAACAGATAATAGATTAATAGAATTGGGTACGTGGCAACAATTTTTAAAAAAATGTTATAAATCATTATCTATAATGAGCTAATTGAAAATTTGTGCGTTACGCACATTTTTTATTTCTCGAAATATACGATTGTTTTGACGATATACAATATTGAACTAATTCTGTTTAACAGATCTCAAGCACCACATGAAATGCTCGCATTAGAAGGGAAACGATCGGGGGCGTGCTCGGAGTCTTTCCGGCGATGGTGTCCACGCGTGGTACAGTTTTATTATCCAATTTGGATGGGTCACGAGAGCAGTGCGATCTAGGCAAAGGTCCGCGAGGCAAGAAGAGAGGCGTCCGGTTGAGAGAAGCAACGGTGTTACGGTCGATCGAACCACGAGAGAGGGCTTGGGTTACGCAAGCTGGTGATAATTTTATAAAACTATTAGCCGCGGGTCGAGCGGATTAGACGTCTCCAGCGAAACACCGCGACACGCGAGCCGCCTGTCGCGAGGATTCGCGACACAGAACGCGAAATCGCCTAACAGATTTCCAAGTTAAACGTATTAGCCGGTTTCGTGTCGCATCGGTATCTGGAGCGACCTGTTTGGAAACGTGGTCGACGTATTAGAGTCGTCCCTGACTCGGACGCAATTAGCTTACTACTAATACCGCTTCCACAGAGAACTGGTTTGCAGGTGGTGCGGCTCACGAAAAAAAAACCATCGGATAACAAAACTACTTCCCACGACTTAATTTCGGTGCGTAACTTTATACCGATCAGCCGGACTTCCTGTTCGACCGGCTCCGGGCCCAGTTTCTCCACCCAAAAAACTCCTCGCTTTTTTACCGTATTTTTTCTATCTCTCTCTTTTATAATTCTTTCCCAACGGCGCACAACGGGGTATTTTTGTCCGATTTCAGCGGTCAGAATTCAATTTTTTTTATTTTTACATAAATTGTAAAATTTATATACTTTTCGCCACCGCTGTATATTTAAAACACAGCATTCTTTATAATAAGTATTTTAAAAAGATTTAAAAAGTACATGAAATAGACGAATAACGTTAAAATATTGATTATTATCCGCACTACTCGATTGAAAAATGACTACAAACTGTACAATCTGATAAGATCCTCTTTTTTTTTTTTTATGGACAAATTTTGCACTCGAAACATCCGTTTCAGTAAAATCGACATACAGTACAAAAAAGTAGAAATCTCAAGCTTTATAATGGTTCTTTTTTATGAAAATTCAGCAAATTTTGAATTGGCTGTGGCCGCTGAAATCGGGCGAACACCCCCCACTGTGGCGGCGTACGTGTCTCCAAGATCCAGCCGCGAGGCACTTCTCGCGGGACAAGTTTGTTACTCTCCGCGCGTAATTTCTTAATTAAGCACGGACGGCCGTCGAGCCGCAACCTTTTTTTCCCGACCGATCCCCGCCGAGCACATTTCGCTCGCGAATCACGGAAACTGGGACCGCCGGGACAACCCTGCGGCAGACGCATTGACCCGCTAACCGGGACGACCAGTTAAATCGTCGAGGAACGTGTGTTTTATTCATTCGCCCCTTCTTTTCTTTTTTATAATTCAATTTGTTTCTCGCAACTCCATTGTCCGGTGCGAGTGGCTTTATTCTTATCTCGCAGTTACCATTATTGCTCTCATCTCGCTGTCATCGCTGCTATTACCGGAACAAAGCATTACACGTCTTTACCCTCCTCGCTTTTCTAAAGGGAAAATGGAAAAGACAATTGGAAGATAAAGATCTTATTACCCACATGCACTACAGGCATTAAACAGCCCATTTAGTAAGATCCATATTCGTTTCAGTTCTCAATATTGTCAAGAACCCAAAAACAAAGCCGTAGTTTTTTCATAGTTTTTTATACGGACTCGTACATAACAAGAAAACAAAGTATTTTATTTTTTGTTATTATTCTTATATGTTATGAAAGATATATTTGTTTACGCGTTGTAAATTGTAATCCAAAGACAACTTGAATATTCTGCAGCGACGTGGAAGGGGCACGCGAGGATCGGCTTCGGTAATGACGAAAAGCGAGAGATAATTGGCAGTGTAAGGGTTAACAGGTTAAATTCGTAACACCGTTCGCATTAATATTGTTCCGTGGTCGCGCGGACGCCGTTACGCAATATCAAAGCGATACGCGACCGGTTGTTCGAGCGTTGGATCGTGTTACGCGTGGAGCATACGCAACGTACACGGTGTTACCTCTCTTTGCGCTTTTTGCGATTCGATAAAACGTTGCTGGACGCTCCGTGCCTGCAGTTCACCTCGGAAAGATCTATTTTACGCCCGCGGAGTGTTCGTCCTTTGCCAATTAGCGTCCAGACTTTACGGAGACGCGATAAAGGACTCTTGTAACGGACGTTGAGTCTCTCAGCTTCGAAGAGAACACGCGACGCTCCTTTTGACAACGCTCTCATCCATAGTCACGTGCTGTCTACTGCTTCGATATTAACTATCCACGCTCGATTTAACGGCCCAGCCATTTGCAAGTCTCGGTTCCCCTTGAAACGCGAAGAAACGTTTGTCACGGATGGAAATTTTTCGATGACCCCAGCGAAACGCGAGCAGCATTAAATTCCCACAAAACGGTTCCCACACTAACTGTTTCCTTTATCTCGATAGACAACTTGTGAAGAATTTAAATGAATGTTTTCAGCACTAATAACTAAGCAATTTTGCAAATAATTATAACTTTTTTCAACGTTTCGGTCTAGTTTAAAACTAGAAATATTAAATTAATTTAATAATATTAATTTAAGACTAATATTTACTATTTACAAAAAAGTCTGGCTAGTAATAATCTGAACACCTTGTATAAAAAATTTTTCTTGATAATGGTTTTAAGCTAGACTGAAACGTTGAGGCAGTTATAGTTATTTGCAAAATTGCTTAGTTATTAACATAGCATCGAATCTTTGCGTCGAAAACATCAATTTAGGTTCCCACACTGTTCCAACACTTGTGTCAATAAGTGAAATTTCCTAAGACGTTCGATAACGCTGTACTTCGTTGTTCCAGTGTGCATGTTTTTTTATACAACATTATATAATCTTCCGGGAAACTTGAAATTAGTATTTTAACGTTGGTCACTGTAAAAAATGTATCACCGAGGTGTTATTAATTTGTTGACGTTGGTATTTCATCGGTGGACGTCTCCGTACATTCGCAATTATAGGCAATCGATTTTACGATCGCAGTTTATAATGTCACGGATAAAATCCGCTAACTAAGGTGTCCGTCGCAGACGACATGGAAAAGAAACTCTATTATTTCTGTGAAAGTTCCTGTTTCGCTACGTTTCATTATACTCCCCTTTCCCTCTATTTGTGCGAGCTATTTCCCGATATTCCCTTTATTTCGCTTCTTCGCATTAAAACCACCGTCGCAATCAACTACTTTCAACTCAACTGTGGACATTACTATACACTGAGTAAACGCTACCCGTTAAACAACGCGGAAAGCTGTGCATACATTTTGAATCATCTGTTGAAAAATATTTATGAAAAACACGCGTATGGATTTTCTAAAAATATTTTTACTACCTACGACCTACGGGATTGCTTGAAAGCGATCGTCAAGGCGTGAATAATGTTTCTGGACGTAACAATACTTCGAAAATGAACAAGCAAACCACTAAACAATTTACCTACTCTGTTTCTAAATTTGATTTTATATTGTGTTAACTTTTTTTCATTTGTATTCGCCCTTTTCCTTGTAGTTTAAGTTCAAGTTCCTTAAGTAAACGATATTAAAGTGACCACGTTTTCAAGGATGCTCAACTTCCGACACAATTATCGAATTTTCAAAAATGTCTATAAAAATGGAATAAAACAAAATTCTTCTCGATCGAAAATATATAATAAATTTTGTGGTTTCGGCACATTTTGCAATTATTTAAACCTTAATCTCAACGTTTCGATCCGTATATAAATGGTTTTCAAGAGAAACTTTTTTTCGTTTGAAAAATAATACACAGATTGAAAAAATACTGCAACGATGAAAATCTCCGGTTCGAATGCACGAATTTTCCCAGCGTCGTAATAAACGCGCGGTGCGCAGTTCGAGTATAAATTGACGAGGTACGCTTCAGACTCGAGTACAATCTATATGCAACCCTCCCCCCACGTTCAGCGAATTGCTCTAACTCGCGAAACTTAATCAAACAAAAGCGCCGATCCCCGTTGGAAAATTCTAAAGCGCACGGTCACGAGCCTCTAATTACTCGGTTGGAGACGATCGACTACGTGCGAGTAGAACGTTGCAACAATTGCGCAATAGATTCGAAACGTCAAGGAGAGAACGCCCAAGTGGGAGCGCGCGAGTCCAAATCCAGCGAGTTTAACCTGTTAAAGGGTTGATTTCTCGCTTTTTACACCCATGATTCAAAATAAATTCAATTCATACATATTCCCATCTGGGAGAAAAATATGCGACGCAGTTGCACCCCAATACAATTACAAAAAAATAAAATGGACGAGTCGTTTCAGGCTTAAAAGTCTCATTTTTAATAAATGATAACGTACATGTGGCTAAATAAAATTTCAATTATTCCACGCGTTTAAAGGAAAAAAAATTAAGGGTTGAAGGGAAGTGGCAGTAAACGGGGAGGTTACGAAAGAATTTCTGGTCGCGCGCGAGTCCAAATCCAGAATATTTAACTTGTTAAAGGGTTGATTTCTCGCTCATTTACACCCACGGTTCAAAATAAATTCAATTCATACATATTCCCATCCGGGAGAAAAATTTTCGACGCAGTTGCACCCCAATACAATTACAACATAAAATGGACGAGCCGTTTAACAAATGATAACGTACGTGTGTCTAAATGAAATTTCAATTGTTCCACGCGATTAAAGAAAAAATATTAAGGGTCGAAGAGAAGTGTCAGTAAAAACGGGGAGGTTACGAAAGAATTTTTTTTAACCTGTTAAAGGGTTGATTTCTCTCACTCACTTACACCCACAATTCAAAATAAATTCAATTCATACATATTCCCATCCGGGAGAAAAAGTGCGACGCAGTTGCACCATAATACAATTACCACATAAAATGGACGAGTCGTTTCGGCCTTAAAACTCCCTTTTTTAACAAATGATAACGTTTGCGTGTCTAAATGAAATTTCAATTGTTCCGCGCGTTTAAAGGAAAAAAAATTAAGGGTCGAAGAGAAGTGGCAATAAACGGGGAGGTTACGAAAGAATTTTTTGGTCGCTGGGGGGTCCTGTGTTCGTAGATGCATCGATAAAACGAAAGAGAAACCGGAAGTGACCGAAGAGGACCTTGCCGAGGGTTGACAGTTCAAGTAACGATGACAGATAGAAAGAGAAGAAGAAAATAGCAGACTCACCGAAGGGGTTAGCGTCGAAAAGGTCGTCCTGGGGAACAGCTGATCCGGCTGGCTCGCTCGGTGGGTGTCGCTTTCGTTCGAGTTTCTCAATCGTGATCGGCTAACCTCCAAAACTAGCTGCGCAATCGAGTGGACGCGGGGGGCAACGTCGACGGAGGCGACGAAGCGACGGGGCGGGGATGATAGTTGATCGTTGGTCGCATGTACGTAGAGGCACACACCACGAGCTGATTATTTCCGCGTGTGTCCCGAGTGACAAGCGACGCGAGACGGGACGGGCGAGAGAGTGTCCTGTCGCAGTTAAAGCGACACGAGAAGATTACGAGGACCGGTGGTACTCGCGAAGGGTGGTCGTTGCGTCATATATCGTCGCCAGGCGAACGGGACGTAACCCAATTCGCGGCTGGCAGCTTCGGCTGTCCCTCGTCTCATTCTCTCTTTCCCTTCTCCGTCCCGAGTCGGTGTTTCTTTGCCCCGAGAAAACTCTCTTCACTTATTATATGTTCAATCAGAATTATATATACAACTCACATCTGCCAGCCACCAAGACACACCGAGCACCGAAAACGATCGCGGACTAATTGTTAAGTACTAAACGGTGCTTCTTCACTCTGACAACTTCATCCACCGAACTGGTAAACACACCGCGCGAACCACGGTGGATCATCGAGTTGTTCGCGATTTCCCAGAGCGATCCCGGGCCGAACGAGGAGATCGGCCAACGCCGATGCTCCTGGATGCGCACTGACACCCGTTCTTTTATGCGTATCCTATCCACCGGTTACCTCTCTTCGTTGTTGCTTGTTACTGTCGCGCTGTGGAACGAAACAACCACCGAGCGAAAAGACGCGACAGGGAAAGCGGTTCAACAGAGGAAACCAACAGAGCCGGACCCCACTCCGACACCAGTGGAAATGATACTGCGGCTTCGTTGGATTTTATTCCGCGTATACACTGTACATAAACGGCACCGCGCAGACGCAGAACGCTCCGAGACTCGGTCGGTCGTCGCGATCGTGTCGGGACAGCCCACTTTTCGAACATTTACGCCGAAGGTCGTTCGAGACGATTGTGTTTCACCCCTCTGTGTCTCTTCGCTACTTCCTACGTCGTTAATTTACTTCAACATTCAATTCTTGGTACGTATCTGACAACATGGAGGAAAATTTACTTTTCTGTAAATACTTATTATTCATAAGTTAATTGATATTTACGGCGCACAGATTCGATTCTTTTCGCCATTCATAATAACTGTTTTCTTTGGTCTCGATTGACAATTTTAAATAAATAAACTGATATTTACGTGCACAGATCCACAGTATCGAATCTGTGCGCTGTAAATATCAATTTATTGATTTAAAATCGTCGATCGAGATAAAAGGAAACTTGTTGTCGTAGAAAACGCAAAAATGTCTCTTTCGAAGATGATTCATACCGGGATCGAACCGTGCGCGAAAACACAAAATTTAATATTATTCAATTCTAGTTCTACAAGACAACAGTAGAAACGTACTTCTATTTTTAAAATTCATTGATTTGCATAAACTATTGTAAATTCACGTTTGTATAAAACACTTCTGATTGTAGATTATGTGGTCACTAATAACCTAGCTGTTAATGTGACCACATTAAAATAAACAATAAATAAATAAAATTCTAGTTATTTCTTGATATCTAGCGGTTGTAAGAAACGTGTACGTAGACATTTTTATTGTTTTGGATTAAGTTGCAATGTAAATATTTTCATTGTCGAGCGCGGTCAACCGAACAACGTTTTACTGCGTCGTTACCGACAGACTGTTTTTCTATAGAAATGAATATAAAAATTTTTATGGAATCTGAGAAACTAAATTTGCGTCTACCGATGCACAAAGCCCCACTGAATATACGCCTAATAGAGTGGTTATAAAGACACTACGCTTTTGATGTACAATAGTATATTAAAATATAAATGCCAACTTTTCAACGGCTACAGATCCACATGTAGCATATAATATATTACATATTTCGGTCTCGCGAACTCTTCGGCGAGCGCAACTTATGGCAAGAACATGTTAAGAGTTTCTTCTCTAGTTTTCTTTTCTTTCCATCGAAATAAATACGGTGAACGTTATACAATGATCACGAGTCTACACATTTTCAGGACATGTTCCAGTGATAAGGCTGTCTTTCGAAAAATAATATAAACTCTAGATTTTCGGTTATGCTCATTAATAGAGGATGTACAAAATACAAGTAATATTTCAAACTTTACAATTGCAACGATATAGACGCGCGTTTTTCGCGCAATCGATCACACAAATACGGAGTACAGATGATTCGAGTAGTTGCCTCACTGCTCGTCCTTGTCTTTAGCTCCGTGTTTTAAAATTCGCGTGAACTCGATGTAGTCGAACATCGATCCCTTTATGGGAGCCTCGCGATACATTTCGTCCACGTCGTCGTCCGTGAATCTTAAATGAGAAAAGTGATTTACTGACTCAGTTTCCTTTCGTTGTCGTATATAATCCAAGTTTTAGTTGGACGTATGAAGCGGTACCTGTCTCCCATCGTCGTCAACAACTCGCGGAGACGTTCTTCGTTTATATGACCGTTGTTCTCTTCGTCGAAGCAGCCGAACGCATTTTTAATCACGTCCTCCGGATCGGTGCCTTGAAGTCTTTCGCCGAACAGTGTCAAGAACATCGTGAAATTGATTGGTCCTGGAGCTTCGTTCATCATGCCTTCCAGGTAATCATCGGTTGGATTTTTTCCTAAAATATTATCATTCTTTGATAAGAAAATATTTTTTTTTAGTTATTTAGTCGATCTTAATTTTGGCTATTACCTCGCAACGATCAAAATATTTTCATAATAATTTGGAAGAATTGAAAATGTGATTAAATAAAATATTTAACATTTTCAGCTTGAACAAAATTTCCTACTGATTTGTTATATTATTCGATGTAGATAAAACTTGTAAATAATTTCAGCCGACCTAAAGAGGCAAGCATATCGTGGAGATCCTCCTTATCGATGAAACCGTCGTGGTTCTGGTCGATCATGTTGAAGGCTTCTTTGAATTCAGCGATTTGAGCTTGATCAAACATCGCGAAGACATTGGATGTGGCGCGCTGCGCGCGCTTCTTCGTCGTTGCACGACGGCCGGCAGTTTTGCGGGAGGACATGTTGGTATCCCTGTAAGTATAAATAAAGATTCAGCTGGCTTTTGTACGACCAGTTCGGAATTTTCTTTGAAGCTCTAAATGATCTTTTAAATTCCGTAGCTGTCTTCATTTTCTTTACAAATGTTAACTTCTGAACTTTGACAGAAAAAAAATTAACAAAAACACGTTGCACGCATCAGGTTATGCGAAATCGACAATCGATTCTATCGATACCGTGGAAATTAAGATTGCCGTAGCAAAATGTTTATTTTATTATCTATTGTCAAAGCGAATCATTTATTTTACTACATTTTTATTAGTTCGCTTTCTTATTTGTTTGTTTGTCTGCCTGTTCGGTGACGAATTGTGCAATTGATTTCAAACTAACTTCCCGATGAGCTAGAGACTTGAAATTGGAAACATAGCTTAGAACTGGATGACAAAATTTTTTAAAAAGTCTATCCGTCTCTGTTATAATTTCATAACCTGGTAAAAATGTTAAAAATCGATTGAAAAATTTCACATACGCAAGACCAAAAAGCAGAAAATAATTATGTAAATAATTAATGATTCCTAACCTCGTACAGACAGTGGTGAAAATTAGTGATTGTTAATTTTGAATTGCTATGAAAATACTTGTAAGATGTCAGACGAAAAACGTGGTATTTTTAAAAAATTAATTTTTATTTACATAATTTTAGACAATTAATTGGGGAAATGGCAGCGTAATCGATATCAGGATAAAAATAAGATCGTCTGCTTGGCACGATAAAGAGGACGTTACTCTTTAACCGAGCGACGACTTTAAAATATGCTTACTCGCGAATAAGTTGTAATTCTCTTGCAACATTTCTCTCCGAATGAAGAAATAACCTATAACCTAGCAGACAAATTTTTTACAACTTTCCTTTCCGGTAATATCTCTTGAAAATCGAGTTCGCGCAAACATTCGCAAGCCACCGATGAGTTCATTCGTCTAAACTTGACTCGGTATTTAATCGTTGCGAAAACAAAAACAGAAGTAGAGCATTGTAACGTGGACTGTACTCTCCGATACGGGAGATAAAGTTTCGTGTCATCGATAGCATTCGATGTTGCATTTCTCGTAGCACTGTCGAGCAAATGTACAGCTTAGTGTAGCTTCGAGAAATCGAGCTCCAGCAGTGCATTTTGATTTTCTAATTATACATTGTGGCTCTTTGTCTGCAAACTTTCCCTAGTCTATATCGGTACAGGCTATATTTGACTATGGATAACTTTTTCCCGAGAAAGGCTCCGCGCGTGTCGAAGACCTCGTCGAATCTCAAATTCGAATGATTCTAGTCTAAAAAAATCATGAAAATACATTTCCAAAAGCCAAGGGACGTAACTGGAGTAGTAAAAAAAAATCGAGGACACAGTAAACAATGGCCGCCCTTCCAGAGGAGAGGAGGACTGCTGTCAAATGTTTCACGCGTTCCGCGATGCACCGTCGCGATTTTTAAACAATGTGTCGCGTGTTCCGCGTGAGAAACCTCGGACAATGTAATGAATGTTTACATACCTGTTTAATAGAAAACTTCTACTGGAGAAAGTGTCACGAAATACAGAACTGCACAGAGACTCGTGCGCTACTGTGACTCACGTTACGCGTCACTCTATGGTTATTCACCACACCCGGACAGGTAGCGCCATCTGTGAAAGGATCGTCTGTCACAGAGGTTCTCAACGCGGCCATTCGAACACCTTATGGGGTCAATCGATCGGATCACTTGCCGACACCCCATCGCTCGCCGAACTATTTTATTTTCTCCACCGAAAATAGAATTGATTTCGCTCATCTACCAATTCTCTCCGGAAAAATATCCGTCGCGCGAGCTACATATTTCAAAACAGCCGAGAAAATCAACGAGCCAACGGTGCTCCGTTCGATGGATTATTTAAACCACCATCGAAAATACGCCACTGTATTCGGGAAAATTCGGTGAATCATTTTATCCGAGAAACGATTTCTCGAGAAGCAAAACAAACTCTGGAAGTTGATCTTTCGATATCTCTAAGGCGTTAGATTTTCGACAGAAACGGTATCGAAGAGTCGAAGAGACTATTTTTGTGAAACTTTGATGGTCCCTTAGAAGACACGTCATCGCAGATACCGTAGTTGGAGCAAGTTACTGACAGCGAAATCATCGCCTTATAAGGCGGTGCACTATGGTCTGGAAACCCGTTTTTCGTGGCCAAAAGTATTTTAGCGTTGTTTTAAAGTTAATGGTTGTGGTATGCTAGGTCGTTGAATTCGTTTCGACACCAGCAATAATTATTATTAAGCCGGAAACATCTTTTATAAAGAAAAGTTTTTTTTTTAATTTTTCTATATTGAAATTTATATGTATGTAAATACTGATCAACTTTGTTGGAAACATTTTCTGGAAAGGTTCCACTTATGGCGATTTGGTCCGTTTTTGTAAAACCTTTCTCAAAGTTTCATTGTTTAAACTTGTCACTATTTGTTTATGGATAAAAAATGCTAACAACAGTATTCCACACCTAAAATATACCTGCTGACACATACGAAATTATCATTTAACTTGTTTTTTTATAAACAAGTATAATAATATTTTAAAAAAGAAATTCTTCTTGATCGAAAATGTATTGGTAACAACATCAATTTTGCATATTAATTTATAATGCAAATAAATATATTTAACTCGTCGTTCTTCTGTACAGTCTTTCGGCAACTTGGTTCTCTCTCGAATCGCTTTACCGTGTCGTCCGTATGAGCAGATACTCTTTTGAGAAAGAAGGTCAAGTTCACGGAGGCGAAGAAGGATGTCGCTGGTGTCCCAGGGAGATACAGTGTCGCGTCGAATAAAACAAGAGCATTGGTTTCTTTATTCGCGTAACCAACGAACAATCAAGCTTATGTTACAAGATGCGCCTTGGAGATGTACAAATAGTTGTCCTAAATTACGGGAACATTCTATATACACAATGATACACACGCGGGATTGAAAGCTTGCCAAAAATTTCGAAGTTGGCGCGGCCTGGAAAAACCATTGACGCGATTTTGCGCGGAGTGTCACGATCGACGTCGTTGCGCTCCTCTTTACTTATTTACAGAAATCGCCGATACGCCCGACACACGATAACATAAATAAAGGCAACAATGGTTCGCGCGTCGGTGTCCTCCCACACACCTCTGTACATAAATAATATCAAATTCAGAGGACGGCTTCCAACTATCGCACGGACACACCGTTGATGGTGATTCCGTTCCGATTCGAGACAGGTTCCGCCTCGTAGTGTCCGGATCTTCCGTAATGTCTTCTCACGTTGTTTCCGTACCTTGAAACAAGAAGAATCGTTCGTTAAAGCTTGTTTCCCACTGGTTTACCAGCTTCGAGACTCACCCGTAGGTACTGCCACTTATACTGTAAGGACTATCATAAAGACCGTCTTCCGGCACATTCTCGTACATGGCGTTGGGCGTTCCATCGTTAAGCGTAGCGTAGGACATTACAGCAGCGTTCTGATCCTCTTTCCTTTCGGCAGCCTGCACGTTCTCTGTATTCTTCACTGGTGTAGCTTTCCTCCTGCAACGAACACCGTGCAATTATTATTTGAAACTTTATTACTGTTCACAGATGAACCATATACATCAGTTGGCTCCTTTTGTTACCACTGTTGGGAACCGAGAAGATGACAGTCAGCTGTAATTGGTCTGACTACCATTTTTCAGCTTTTCCCATTATATTTGCTCGCTGGAATTGTCGCAGATGCTACTTACAGTCTTAGATAAACGAGTCCAAGTATAATTAATATAAATATGATGACTCCGGCAGCGATCCCCACGCTGGTACCCACGCCTTGCGCTTCCGCGACCTCGTTCGGCATGACTGTCGTGCAAACCAAGAAAAACGTCAACTATCTACCGTAGAAACTCGGCAATTATTTAGTGATCGTACTCACACTCGCACTTGGGCTCCTCGCCGCTCCAAGATCCGGTATCCAAACATTTCCTGAGAAACGGGCCGACTCTCTCGAACTGCGGTAGGCAATGATACTCTGCGGTCCCGCCGTACGTTGTGGTCCCGTTCACCACGATCACTCTTCCGTTCTCTATGGGCCCCGGATGCTTACACTCGACGGCTACATAGAATTTTTTAGTGATAGTTTTCCGCCCACATCTTTTCTGATATCATTGTCAAATGAAGTTTGGTAACTTGATAAGATCAGAAAGATAAAAAATGTACTTACAGGAACAAACAGGCACGCGTCCGCTCCATGAACCGTTCTGCAAGCATACTCTGGTCTCGTTCCCTTCCATGTAGTAGCCACGTGGACAGGCATAGTGGGCGATACCGCCCACGCTGTGCGTCGAAACTTGCGTGGACAATACTCCTTGTTTCTCAGGGTCTCTACACCTGATCTCTGTGAACGGAACATATCCAGTGTGAACGAATAAAACACTTTCACGAGTAGAGTTTAGGTAAGGTTTTCGGCGCGCATAGATTCGATCAGATATTAATGAAAAACAATTTTCCAATTTAAATAATTCTCAACGTTTTTTCCAGGTATGGACCATGTTTGAGAGAAATGTTACGTTAAACGTAAAAGAATAGTATTATATTCAATATTGGAAAAGATTTACCTTTACAAACCGGCTTGTCGTTGCTCCAGGTGCCATTCTCGAGGCACAATCTCCTGGCAAATCCATCCAGCTCAAAGTTTCCGTCGCACTCGTAGAGCGCAGCTACCCCGTAATAAGTCGCGTTCGACGTTAGGGTATACTTTCCGTGTTGAATTTGCTCGGGCTTGCCGCAATCGACGTCTGTTATTCAACATGTTTGCTAGATTAAAGTAGACTGTGCAAACACGGTCGAAGGATTAAACAAGTGTGTTTCGTTCTTACAGACGCATCGCGGAACCTCGCCGCTCCACTTTCCATTGTCCTCGCAGGTGGACAAAGGTTCCCCGACCACCTTGTATCCTCTCTCGCACCGGTACTTGGCGAGAGCGCCGATCTTGTAGGACGTCGCGCCGGTGTTCAAGTTCTCCGGTGTTCCAGTGCGGATCAACGTCCTCCCGTACATCCTGTCGTTTCCGGTAAGTGAGAGGATCCCGTGTTCCGCGTACACGGGCTCCGGACATCGGATCTCTGCAATCGAACGCGTTTCAATCGTTCTCGAGCGAACTAATCGACCAAACTCTTCGACGTACCTTCGCACTTCGGCGTCGCGTCGCTCCATTGACCATTGTCCAAGCAGTATCTCCTCGATACTCCGTTCAGCCTGTAGTTCCTCGTGCAGCTGTAAGTGATCTCGCTTCCTAGATGTGTTGTCCCGTTCGCGTACTCCACTGCTCCATTCAGCACAGGCAGAACTTTGCCGCACTCCACGTCTGCGGAACATAGAATTTGGTTTCATTGTTGTCGAGCAGCTTGTTGGACGATTCGGGCTTTGAATCGTCCCTTTATTCCCAGGATATTTATTCTAGATACTCGGGGACTGTTCAAACAACGCGATAAGACAGATCCTTTTTGGCTTACATTCGCAGGTCGGCACTTCTCCGGTCCAGTCTCCGTTTCTGGCGCACGTGTGTCTCGCCTCCCCTTGAAGCATATATCCTGCCTCGCAGTGATACTCGATGGCACTGTGAACGTTCAGATCGTAACCGACCACGTAGCTACCTGTAGGTACCTCTGGTTCCTCGCACGTGATCACTGCGAAAATCCAAAGATCGATCAGAGTCTTTTAAGGTCGTCGGCATCGAGGAAAGGTTGATATGTACTTACACTCGCAAGACGGTGTGGCGTGGCTCCATTTCCCTTCTTTCGTGCACTCGTGCTTCGATTCGCCGACCAGCCAGTAGTCCTCCTGGCACGTGTACATCGCCAGACTTTTCACCGTGGTAGTGCTGTTAATCAAGGACACCGTGCCGAATTCGATTTGTGCGGGTGCACCGCAATCGACGAACTTGCATTGGGCTGCCTTGCCGGACCACTCGCCGCCGACGTCGCACGTCAAAACCTTCGAATATCATAAAATAAGAGAAAATAGGAGAATGATGTTGTGAAATTGCTCACATTGTCGCCGAATAGAATGAAGCCGTTCTGGCAGGAGTAAGTGGCAGTAGATCCAGCACGCCTCCCGGTGGTGGTAACGACTCCGCCATTGACCGGCGGCGGTTCTGGACACCAATCGACTGGAAAATAAGGAACGTTAAGCATCGTCGCTGATGTGTTCCGGCTTCTGTTATCACTAACACTTGTTCCTTACACAAGCATTGAGGTTTATGTCCGCTCCAAATACCGCCGTCCCCGCATCTGCGTCTGGCGTCACCGATCAGCGTGTAATTCTCCTTGCAAGCGTAATCGGCGAGCGCGCCGTGCGTCGTCCTCTTGTCGATCAGCGTGATCGAGCCGTTCTCCAATTCCGGGAGGGCTCCGCAATCGACGACTGAGGTACAATAATCGTACAATAATTTATACGTGTAATTTTTTCAAGATTCATAGCTGTGATTAGTAGACTGCAGATTTTATATTTTTTTATTAAGCTTACATTTGCAGGTGGGCGGTTCGCCGCTCCAAAATCCGCTGGGTTCGCAAACTCTGTTCTTCGAGCCGATCAGCATGTATCCGTCCGGACAGACATAGTCTATCGTGGAGCCTATGGCTCTGTTCGTCCCGACAATCGTCGTGTTCGCCGATTTCTCCGGGCTACCACAAGTAGGTGGTCCTGCAACAAGTGGAGAATGAGATTCGATATTACAGCAAGGAAAACCACATCGGTGGTTATATACAAAGACGAGTCGAGCTCACTCACTGCTTTGACATATCCAGTGCAAGTAGTCAAGGTTGCAGCCGACGTCGTTCCAGAGCCAACTGCGTCCTCCGTCCAGCACCACGCAGTTTTGATCGTTGTTGTAATTGTTCGGCTGATCTTTACCCCAGGAAGGTCTCTGCACGATCTCCCCTGAAAAACGAATCGATTAGACTCAGGCTAACGACTCGTTAGACTGTGTTCATACAGGAGCCGTGAGCCAGCGCCCTGTATGAGCACAAAAGCATTAACGAATGCAAGCTTTCGGTGGGAGGCTGTTTGCAGCTAGAAGAGGGTTCAAGTTGGCCCAATAGGTCCCCGATGGGTCCTCCCATAGAGCGAACGTGTAATCTTTACGTCTGCTCGATCCAGACGCAACAAACGATTAAGAGAGATTATACGTTCGAGCAGACGCTCGCGGGTGTAACTTCCCGTCGATTTCCCCACAGTGGCAACTTTCACGTTCTATTTATTAGCGCGTGCGATTGCGCCGACAGTTCCCCGCTCTACTCCTCGTCGATTCAAACTTCGATTTCACAGGGCCCGATGACCGGTGCGCGGCGGCCGGTCTCGTCGCGAATCGAGTTTCCAAACTGCTCTCGGATCGAATGAATTCCTCTGGCAGAAGGATCTATAATTATCGGGTAATTGCCAATGGGGATCGATCGGGTCGTCGAATCCCGACCAGAGTTGCCCAACGACCCGGTTCCCATGGACGCGGCAGTAGATCGTGAGAAGGGAAAAAATGAGTGTTTCGATCACCGACTCGAGGGAAGAAAAGATTTAATTAAAATTGAAAATTTTATATTAATTTTAGAAATTTCAACTAAGAGTACTCACCGTCCACCCAGCGCCATGTTCTTCCAGGGATTGGCTCCTTTTGAGCGCCTATCCAGACCAGTTGCGTTTTCAGCTTGTCCTTTCGTCTCTCGAGATTGTTCAGTATATAGACCGACGCCGCTCCCTGCAAATCGGACATAGAAGTGAAAATCATCGCGAGAACCGCGACGGGGAAAAACGTGTAGAAGCTCGACCGACAACTGGAGCGTGCCACCGTGACTCGCGACTTTCCGAAGGCGAAATCGAAGAGAACGTTCCGCGTTAGGGTACGTTTGTGTTCGAACGGCGATAAAAGCTGCTTAAGAATATCTTTCTTTGGTCACTGCGATGTGGTAATAACAGTTTGTTTCTCCTTGCAGGTGCTCTTTCTTCGCGAGTGAAAAACCAGGAAAGACGTAGCGAATCGCATCGTAGGAACGCGAACTTGTGCGTCCGGAGGCACAGCAGAGAGGTACAACGAATATTATGGATATACAGTATTTTATCCATAAATGTCCCCTGACAGACCCGGGCTGGGTACTTATATGGATAAAATACTGGTATTTCTATTTACAATCCATAATATCCTTATACTTAGTATAATTATGATACGACGAATGGAGTATGGATCGAGACTACGAATCAATTGCAAGAACAGTTGGCTCTCGCAGCTCCAACGTATCCTTTCGATTGTTGAGCGAAAACGCGATCGAAAGAGTATTCATAGAAACCTTGAAGCCGTGAACGAGATCGCCGCCCCTCGTGCGGCAATATTTCTGGGCGTCTTGAAAGGACCCGCCCTTCTTCACCACGAACTCGTAACAGGTGGAGTTGAAAGCGGCCAGATCGGCGTCAGCAGGCGTTCCATCGTAGGCACACCTGTCCGTCGAGAACTCTGCGGAAATTCGGTAGAACTATTCCATAGGAATCGATTGGACATGTTGCCAGACACACTGCGGACCCTCTTGGACCTAAAACTTACCATCAACGGCGAACACTTCGACCTCGCAGAGGCTCAGACTGCCCTCGACTCCGACCAGCTGCAAGAACACGTACTGTCCGATCAGCGCCCTGGCGCACACGAAAGTCTTCGTGATGCCCTCCTCTGAAGAAATAAAAGAACGAAGATGGAATCGTAGATTTTTTAATCTACAAGATTTCGAAGAGCTTGCACAAGTTTCCAGATGCTTACCAATCGTGCCAGGAAACCAAGCGCACAAGGGGTTCCGTTGCAACTCCGCGCTACTGTTTCCAACGCGTATCTCGATATCCTGAAGGGGTTGGTGACCTAGAACCGGAGAACTTTCTCAATTTCAACTCGGGGAGTAGCTGAGTTTCATGAATGGATTCAGAGCAGACGGAGGATCCCCTAAATAGCTTTGAAGCGGATCACAAGAAGCGAGATGATTCCTATCGCATCCTGAAGGTGCCTGTGTTCGCGTTAACACGTCGAAGACCGAACTGATTATTTGTCGAAAGGATCAACCAATAGTGTACCTTGTTAGCCGAATTAGGCTAGGCGACCAACGTGTTAAATACGATCAGAGGGTTCATCGTGGTTCGTACAATACGTATCTCGACGTGTTAATCGATAGTGTGGCGACCTTGAGGGGTCGAAGGTCCCGCGAAACGAAAAAGGAAGATTTACCGCAGCAACCCCTGGTCGTCACTCTAACGACCTTTACCGAGTAGGACTTGAGAAGGTCGACCTTCCACCAGGGGCTCGGCTCCCTTTGCGTCTCCGTGCACCTTTTGCCATCGTGCTCTGTGCTCGAATCGCCGTCGTTCCCGTGGCTTGCGTCCCCGCCTCGCACGGTGGTCGATTGATTTGTGGGTTTGCGGAAAGCAACGTTCGTGCCTGTGACATAGATTTTCACCGTTAAGCGTCTCCAGCTGATCGTGACCACAGAAGTCCTAGAGAACCGTGGAAAAGAAAAAGGATCGGTGGCTCGATCCGGACCGGTGCGAAGCAAATTGTTCGGAACCGAACGACGCCGAGGAAAGGTGTTGCCGGCTACGAGCGACTAACAAAACGGCCATTAACGACAGGATGCGTACGGTAATAGAAGAGGAGAACGATTACCCTAGTAGCACAAAATATTATATACGCATTCATATAATATTAACAAGAGATCCAAACTTTTTTTAATATTCAAATGTATATACAATATTTATTTTATATTAAGTAACATATTTTTTAAATATCCAGAAAATATCTGTCATGTTACGAGAAAAATATTTTTTTTTACTTTCAAATATTTTTCCAATATTTGAATAAGATATTTATCCAATATTTCTGTGCTACTAGGGTATCCGAACGGTTGTCCCAGCTGGTTTCACCGAGTCGTACATACTCTGCGGTTTTAGAATCTTCCGGCTTCCACGGGTTTCCGCATTCTCGGCGACAGCTCGTTCGAAATGATTTCCGCCGCGTCGCACGGTTTCGGCTCTCGAAACCGCTGTCGCCGTGCGGAATCTCCGGTTGCACAACGCGTCGACGACACGCGTTTTACCTACCAAACTGCCGGCCCGAATTTTGCCCGAGTAAAAGTGAAACTTTTCCATTCCGTCTCGTCGCTCGACGAATAAAAATTCAATTGACAACATTACAATACGAACATAGCAATACTCGTTTTAAATAATAACGTGATATTTTTTTAGTAGCGAGCCACCATTCGAATGGTTGAGGAACGAAGCTGTGTAATCGAGTGTTACAATTCTCAAGGACTGGTCACACACAAATTGGTCTCTAGGTAAGATTCTCTTTTTTCCTTTAAAATCAACCATAAAAAAACTGTTGTTACTAATGATCGAACCTTGCGTCAAAATCACAAATTTATTTTATAAAAATAATTAAAAACAGACTTGCATCCACTGGCTCTGGCTTATTCGCGCGCGTTGAACAACAGAAGTTACGACGGCGGCGCGGTGTCAAGAGGTCAACGCACATGTCACCGGGCGAAATCGCTTTCCATCGGTCGCGCGAAAGAAGGGAAAGAAAAGGGGGACGGCGTCGCATTTTAAGCGGGAACGCGGTCGAATTTCTTCGATCGCGGAATGCAACGGCTCCTCCGAGGTGAAAGCTGCGCGAGCGATCTGCTTGTCAAGGAAGACTCGTGATCGAACAAGAATCGTGTTCCCCGTTGCGAGCCGCGACCGAGAAATTATGCGATTCGCGGCAAGATTTCGTCGTTCTCGATGGAAATGCTTACCGCAGAATGGTAGGTCTCCTTGCCATTTCCCCTGGGCGTTGCACGTCAGGCTGCCGCTGCTAAACAACCAATTTTGCCTCGATCAGAATCATCGAAATCCCTCGAATAGCTGTGAACGCTGTGAACGGTGTAAAACGATGGACGCGGACACGCGAACAAGTACCCCTCTCGATCATACGAATTACATGAAAACGGAGAAAGTTCGTAATGGGTCGGCGATCGACTACTGTCGTGCCGAACGGACCATCGTCGTCTCGCTCCGCCGAGAACTGCCACGCGTACTTGCATATATCTACCACGAACAGGAAAAACTGGGACTCCGAATGCTGCGCGAGCTGCTAAAACCAGGAAAATATTTCTAGGACCCGTTTCACCGCTTATGGAATCCGTCCAATCTCGGCAAACACATTCCGATTCTAAATATAATATTCTTACTGAAATACTTCTTTAGCCAATGTACATTTGAAACATTTCAGGTAATTATATAGAAAAGGTCTACGTACTTCGATTTTGATGAAATTTTAATATGTTGTGCAGGAACACATTCTGAACAACTTTTTCCTTTATAATATAGGGAAGTCGCTTTTAGTTTTTGAGATATTTGCACAAAACTCGCGAATACTGTATTCAATTTTTCAGGAATACGAAAAATTCAATACGATATAGCGATAGTCTTTTGCAAATATCTCGAAAACTAAATACAACCCCCCTATATTGCAAAAGGAAAAAGTTGTTCAAAATATCAAAATATACAACATATTAAAATTTCATCAAAACCGGAGTACGCAGACCTTTTCTATACAATTACCAAATTTCATTACACAACAGCCAGATTGTGTTAATGGAAACGGTGATTAAGATGGCGAAAGTTACGGTGATTTTTGGTCGAGGAAACGGTATTCTTGTCGCGGTCACTCGGTTCGTGGGTCTTATGGTTGTCTAGCAATTTCGAGAGTAACGGTTCCCGATGATCAAATTAGTGGAGAAGACTCTCGCGGCCGCGCTCAAATTGCTTGGCGTTTATCTTCGGCGAGCCCTCGGATCTGCACGCGTGTTCGTGCCAATTAGACTTACCCGAATAATTCGTAGCCGGCGTCGCACGTGTACGTCGCCAGAGAGCCGGTCTCCAGCGAGTCTTCGTTCAACGACACCTTGGCGTTCATCGGTACAGCCGGATGACCACACTTCAATCCTGTATTCAAGAAAATTACGTCTCTGAGTCGTGACGCCTCGAAACCGACTCCGTGCTGGCCAACACGGATTCATTAACCGCCACCGATCGTTGCGGTAGTTTCTTAATGGCTCGCTAACAACTAGTTAACCAGTAAAATACCAAAGTTCCCATTTCTCCGCCGTCTGCCGTTAACCGAGGATTGCGTTTTTTCCCCCTCAATGGAAATCGACTGGTATCGTTCGACGATTTCTCGACCGCCTTCCGAGCAGAGAATAAAAAAGATCCATCCGACAAAGAAATTTTACAACGGAAAGGATTCCTGGAAATTGTGAGTCCGTCGACAATTAAGCGAAACTGGAGTAATCGCTCATAATTCGAAAGCAACAGCCTCGAAGAATAAATAATACAGTTTTCTCATTGTTTCACGATTTTCCCTCTCGGTTGATATTTTTCGCGATTATTCGTTACGCAAGGTGGCGGCGGATCGTTAATTGGCGACAACGTGTCAAGGGCGCGTTTGTCTTTCCGTGAAGACAGCGATTCTTTCGCTGGTGGACTATCGCCGCTGTAAAAGTAAATCGAACAATAGACGGTATAAGCGACATCGGATCGAGTGAAACCTTGGGCGAAATCCCACGGGTCCTCTATTATTCGCGACTCGGGAAATTAGTCGTGCAATCGTGGATTTTCTATCGTCCGCGAAAGGATCGAACTTAGTGGGTCGCGCACGAACGCGCGATAGCCATACCCTAGTAGCACAAAAATATTGGAAAAATATTTTTTAATCCACACTTTTTTATATAAGATAAATATTGGATCTAACTATTACATACATGTTTAAGAAATGTGAATTGAATGTTTAGAAAATATAAGCTAAATATTACAAAGAACGTGAAATCAATATTTGAAAAATATAAATTCAATATTTAAATAACATTCGATTAAAAAGAAGAAAAAGTTAGAAAAAAATATTTTTCTCCTAACATGAAATAGATACTTTCTGCCTATTTAAAAAAAAACATAATATAAAATAAATATTGTATGTACATTTCAATATTAAAAAAAGTTTGTGCTACTAATATCCAATATTTTGTGCTACTAGGATAAAGTTATACAGCCGTACGTTAGGTGACAAAGAGGTTTTCTACGAGCGGAATTGCCGTCTCAGAAGCTGAGCTCCGCGGCACTTTTTCTCCGAGTGAAACGACCGATGGAAATCGTCCACCATATTCGGCGGACGAAATTTCTACAAAGAATCTTCCGTTCCAACGGAACAGCAAACTACAACGACGTAAAAAGAATATGGAGAACCAGAATCGTTTTAAACGCGGGACTATTCTGCAGGATAAATCAACGTTTTAGCAGCGTGCATAAATCTGCATAAAAACGTGATCCTTTAAACGAACCAAGTCTCATTTCCTTTCTTTTTTCCAGGACAATCTGTTGCGGAGATTGCGAGGCTTCCTGCTGCATATCTTTGCATTTTCTGGCACGAGGATATTCAGAAGAGAATGTCCTGGACTGGTCCGTGGCGAGCGGTTTACCCGTGGCTGTTTACTACGGTCGATAAGCCGGTCGATTATTGGGATGCAAGGCCGTCCATCAGGATGGAAGTAGGCAACGATAATGGCCGGAGCGTCGTGAAACTTGTCGAAGGACCTGAGAGAGGGTACGATAAAATCTTTGCCGCGATTAGAAGAGCTACGGCGGATTCTCTCGGCTCGGGGAATACAGTTTCCGGTGGTGTTTCAAGGCCGATCGCAGATGGCCTTTGATTTTCGAGCCTCATCATCCTCTCGTTTGCATCGCCTCGTAATTCCTTTGAGACCGCTATCCGAGGGAGACAGAAAGAAAATATACGAGAGGCAAAAAGAGAAAGAAAGAGAGAGAGCCCCGTTCATTTAAATAGGAGAGTCTGCGCGCATTGAATCACCTGCGCGCCGCGCGGGGTGAAAGCATCCGTTGTCTTTTTAGACGGCTCTCGGAAAGACCCCGTTTCTCGTGGGACGCGGAGTTACCGTTTCGTGTGAACGGGTTAATTAAACCCGTGTAAAACGCGTTCACGCGTGCTGCGTCTCCCGATTCTACCGCGGCCTCACTCTCCACGCAGCTTCTAATTAATATGGTTTCACCTTGCATTAATTATCGTGCTTTTCAATTACCCGCCCCGAGAATGGACAGTAAACTTTCAACTTGACTGCGCGATCTTTCGTCGGAGAAATTGTGAAGAATTGAAATGTGTGTGTGTGTATACCGCGACAAACTTGATAGCTAAAAATTCACGCTGTCTTAACGGTCGCTGCTTCATCTCGCAGAGGCCAAACAAACTTTTCGTGTACCGTTACCGAGGTTTTGCATCGCCCACCGACAACGCGCTGAAGAAGGCGCGAGGAATTTCCACGGCAAATTTGGAGTGGTCTGGAGCGTGACGTGATGGGCGTGAATGGCTCCAGAACTCTCGAGAACTCGAAGAATTCCGCGGGCTAAGTGCGTGGTTGTGCGTAATCCTATTTTTATGAAATTTTAATATGTTATGCAGCAACACATTCTGAACAACTTTTTCCTTTACAATATAGGGTGGCTGCTTTTAGTTTTTGAGATACTTGCAAAAAACTATTGCTAATACTGTATCGAAATTTTCGTATTCCTGCACGCTCCGCGGCAACGCAAGTTTATTTTCTGCTTGTAAACACGTTGTAGAGATGACTAAAGATCTCGAAAACTAAAAGAGACTCCTCTATATTGAAAAAAGGAAAAAGTTGTTCAAAATATCAAAATCTATAACATATTAGAATTTCATCGAAATCGGAGTACGCAGACCTTTCGCAGTTGCATTTCATTACATTATTTTGTTTTCACTGTGTTTTTCACCGCGCCGCTATTATCTATGCTCGCCGCTCCACTATAATCGCACCCTAAGATTCGTCGCGGCGCGTGCACGTGCGTACGTTGTGTACTAGGCTTGAGACTCGAGTCTTTGGCATTCGCTGATCGCTCCGTGGGTCTGGGTCACGCGGTTACAAAACTTTAAAGCCGAAATAACGGTACGACATGGAGCTACTTCGTGTTGGGTCGGGACTACTGCCGGTGAAGCGTGTCACGGTACAGTTCTTGGTCGATCGCCATTTTTCCGTATCCTTCTTCGATCCGTTCGATCCGTGAAAAGTCTCGTTAATTTTCCCGCGGCGCTCTCACGTTTCCCTTTTTCTCCTCCCATGTAATTGCGCGTCGTGGTAATCATTTTTCCATTGTGTACACTCTCGGCGACGCGAAACCATAATTGCTCGACTTTCTTGCCATCTTTTTGTTTGCTGGAGAAGTTGTGCGTCTGGTTCACGGTACGGAACCGTTTCGCGGAGCAATCAGGAAGTTAATTACGGGACGAACGATTTGGAGCTGATCCACGAGGGTCGTTGTGCAGCTTCGATCAAACGGCGTCGAAAATAGAACCGTCCGCGCGAATCTGTCGCAATTATCGTTACCGGTGTGAACGGAAAAGTAGTTTATCCTATCCGCTGCGATAAACCAAGGCTACACGCTTGCGTTCACGCCTGCTTCGGTGCGTAATTTACTAGCTACCATCCGGTAGTCTAGTCTGATTGAAGAACTATTCATTTATTTATTTATTGTTTATTTTAATGTGGTCACATTAACAGCTAGGTCATTAGTGACCACATAATTTACAAGCAGAAGTGTTTTATACAAAGGTGAATTTATAGTAGTTTACATAAATCAATGGATTTGAAAAAGAGGAGGACGTTTCTAATGTTCTCAATTGTTGAAGAACTCTTGAAGCGTGGAGCTAACATTAAAGCTGTCGATCAGTATGCAAAAATTGCTTCTAAAATGAAATGAACTATGATTTATTAGGAATAAATATCGTGGAACGTGCAATATGTGTGTCGATTATTGGATTAATTAATCCAATGAAATAAATACATAAATAATAATGATTATTTTCCAGACAGTGTAGAACCGCTTGTTCCACGACTGGTTGTACACGTCGGCTGTGCAGAAGCGATTGTTGAGAGGTTGGAAAGTGGGCGGTGCCCGTCCGCGATCTATCTCGCGAAAAAGAAAGATCGATCTCCAAGGATACTTCCGAGGCTATGAAACGTTGATTCAGTTAGGTTTTTTCTCCTGGCGGGAGTCCTTCTAAATCTCCTTTCGGCGAGAACACGATCGACGCGGTTCGTTCCGAGATCGGAGGGGATCGATAAACTTGTTTTTTTTCCCGCGGTGTTCTCGCGCCACGATTTCCGGCGCGATCGTAAAAGCGGGCGGGAAAGGATGTACGCGATCGTAACGACGGATATTACGTGTCGTCGCGTTTACGTAAATACGGCGCACCGAGAGCGAATTTTACGGGCGACGACAGTAGGCCACGAGGGAAGAACCGGTTAACGGTGATCGTTCCACGAAGAGGTGTCCAAACGCCACGGAACGGCCCGACCACCGTCGTTGTACCGCTCGGAATTCGTGCCACTTAGCCCACCAATTTTCAAATCGACCGTATCTTCCGCTGTATCGGCTGTATCGAGGAACAGCTAGTTCCTTTCGCGGATTTCCTAATCCATTGTGTTGCACGACCCGATGGCAGGGAAGCACGTGGTGCGTGTGCCGTGTCGTCGCGATCGGCGATGACTTGCGACACCTTGCAACGCGTCAGGAAATGAAAATCGTGCCGCGAAAGGTGTACTTTCGTGCGATTGTCCCGCGTCCGCTGACGGATACAGCCTGACACAAACTCGGGGAAACTGAGCGTCAACGGACTATGCAAAGTTCCAACGATCCCTACGCGAATCGCGTTAAAGAAAGAATTCCTCGTAGGAATTTCATAGATTATTCGAAGAGGAGTCTCCAAGCTGTTGTTCCGTTAAGTGGGCGACGCCTATGCGACGGCGAGATCGGCGACTTCGAATTCCGAATGAAGCAAGGACGAATCGTTAATCGGTTGTTCCTGCTCGCCGAGGTAGGGCTTTCGCTGGTTCTCGAATGGAGTTATGGGCGAAAGTCCGACGAGTTTCGTTCGTTGTCATTCAAGTCAAAACAAAGGTGGACGGTGACCCGTGATAGGTACACGTGAAACCTCTGGAGAACGTTCTCCATGGAGACAGTGACTCTGGATTATGCAACCGGTAACGACTGACTTTTCTCGATTCAAAAAGAAATAACTTTCTTTAGAAATGAGGTAGAACGACGAATTTTTTTTTTTTAATGAAAGAATAAATTTTTGAAAAAATAAAAGTTTAACTGCTTAACTATAATTCAATTTTTTTTAAATCCTGAGGTCGTAGACAAATTTTAATACCAGGTTTGAAATCAGCGTGAAAAAATCTACGGGAAATGATACATAGTATGTTAAAAAAAATTTGTCTTCTTGTGGTAACGTAGAAACGACTTTTTCGTGAAATTGTGCAACTTTGACGAATTTTCTCAAGGTTAAAAACCGTTCGTACCGTAATATCTCTATTTTTCCTATATTCTGCAAAGATTCAACTTTAATTTTAAAAAAAATTCATCGCTCTACCTCATTTCTATCGAAAGTTATTTATCTTTGAATCGAGTGCGGCGTTGCAGCGTCGAATTGCGTCCCGTCGCCAAATTATTCGCGTTCGGTGGTGCATGCCGATCGGGCATATCGGATCGAATGGAAGTAACGAGCGGCGCGACGTATCGAAATTTCACCTGCGTCGATCCGTGTGCCCCACCCACGTGTGCTTGGCTCGCTGCGTTTGCATAGGTTAGCGCGAGTTTCGCGTGCTTCCGACAATGAGTCTAGTCAGAGCCCGGCCCAGCTAAATGTTACGACCGTCTCACTGGCTCGCTCCATGGAAACGTGCCTCTAGCACGGAGTTCGATACGCTTCCTCTTTCCTCCAGCGAGAAGGAAAGAAAATCGTTCGCCTAGAATCTCGAGGACGCTTTTACTTGCTCGGTTAAACGAGTTAGCACCGACCACCGGCTACAATCGGAGTCTATTAATCGACCTATCAACCCCTATCCTTCATGTCCGACGCTCTCGCAACACCTCTGGAATCGGATCAGAGCCGTGCGAACTAACCTCTCCCACAAAAGCACGCACGCGAGAAAACGCATACAGGTATTTCGCGTTCCCTCGCAAACTACTCGGCTGATCGCTGACCATTCTATTTACGAGTTAACCGTGGAAAACGACGGCTCTTGCCGCTTCTGTCAGCACGTTCGAGTTATCCTCGTTGCTGTAGAATCAACGTTTAACCCTTTCGCCACGGCAACATCGGCCACGCCGGAGAACTGTACAATGTGCTAATGTAATTGGAATTAATTTAATCGGCGCACGGTTCGATCAAACTCGACGAGTGAAATAATAATAATAATGTGTTGATTTAACGTGTAAAATAGAAATGGGAGAATCGTCATCCTAGTCTCTTTTATGCAATTATTTTTGAGGAGCTCCTACGAGGGTTAAATCACAGCGTACATAAAATGAATTTGATCAGACTATTATTTAAGGATATTCCGGAGGTAATTAAAAACGCAAGAAAATTTTTGAAAATTTGACAACATATAATTCTTACTAAATTAATGTTTAATATTTATAGCAACTTAAACCAGGGGTTACAATCATTCTCAAAAATCACTTGCAATTATTTTATAATATGAAGACAATTTGATTAAAAAATAAATATAACATGAAATTCACTAATTAAACGAAATGTTTTTAAATTAATCTATTTGTTTTAATGCAAAATATACTCATGAATATATTTCATTACCAATATACTGATGGATTTCGAATTTTTTGTAGTTTTGTCTCTCATTGTACCTCCAGAACATTCTTAAACTACGAGATTACGTACATCACACATGTACATCGAAAGAATGTCAACAGGGTGTCGAAAGGAATCTCGAGCCTCGAGAAAATTGAATGTCTCTAGCTAATAAATAGATAATGGCCGCCTGTTCTTCCTGCTGACCATCCCCTTCGTTACCAGATACAGCGCGAAACCAATAAACGCATATACCTAAAGCAACATCGGCGAGCAATTATCGTCCTCGAAGCTGTAATTTCCTGGTAATTACTCAGACGCCAAAGACACGTCCTTCCTACGCGTTTTTTGTCCGGCACGGATGAAAGTTCGAACCGGTGCGGTGTTATGGCGTTGCCAGTTGCGTTGGTCGCCGAGGAAGGAACCAACCGTGGCCTGGCTTGTCCGATGACGCAAACGGGCCGCTCGGTACGTTTACTAAATTTTTCTGAATCTACTCGATTCGTCATGGCCGAATCGAAAGTGCCTCGAACGCGCCGCGCGCGAAACAAACCGACCGGCAAGATAATAAATCGCTTTCCAGGGAAACGATCGCCGTCTATCCACGTGTTCGCAACGACTTAATCGATCCAGACACTGCCATTTTCCTAAGTGCGTAATTGTTAAATTGACGTCAATTGATCTTTTGAATTTAAAAAAAGTTCCTCGAAATCTTGTTTTTTTTTTGGTTTAGCGAACCCCGTCACACGCTTTTCAAAAATGGCTGCATCAAAGAGACTAGAATAACAATTCACCCACTATTATTTTACACGTTAAATCAACACATTATGTCTCGTTTATAGCGTCTCATTTTATAGTAAATATAAGTATAATAAAAAATTGAATGAATGAACTTTCACCCTGAGGACGGTATGAGGGTTGAAAGGGTTATAATAAATTTTGTGGATTTGGCGCACAGTTCGATCAATTATATAATAAATTATTATAATTATATAATATAATAACATTTGTTCTTTCTTATCACTTGTATAGATTATAAAGGAAACTTCTGTGCGAAATTTCGTGAGTGGTCAGGACTTCGTTTTTATATAATATATAAGATTACATTTTCGATCGAGAAGTACCCTGTACAATAAATTTATAATTGATCGAACTGTGCTCCTGAACCACAAAATTTATTATATATTACATTTTCTATCGAGAAGAATTTTACTTTATAAAAGTGTTAATTGCGCATCGCGGAGGTAATATCGCGAGGCAGAAACGCTGGCCGGGCAATGAAGGTGTTTGATGTAGGTCATCTAGGAGAACAAGAGTTACAAAAGGCGAACACTCGCTTAGACTCGCCCAACCAGTTTCGTTCAAACCGAGTCGAACCAAGCCATCGATTCTCTAGGAAACACGAAATCGATCGGTGCTCCAACCGGCATGCAACTTGCAACCCACGAAATGCACCCTATTTCCGCTGTCACGCTCGACGAGTGTGCATCTGGCCTGTGCACGGTCGGCCGCTCCGTGCCGAATTGTGCGAATCAACTCGATCGCGTCGCCTTCTTCTCGTTCCAGAAGCGGAACGTCCTCGAACGAAAATAGTATCGTTATTTCCCTTCGAAGAAAGAAAAAATCGGTTGGAATTCGCAAGGTTTAGGCCAGCAGAGAGACAGGCAAAAGCGACAGGGACCTGCGCGTTTTATTCGAGGCGGATACACCGGGTGACCTCGAGACTCCAGAAAATCCGCGTGGACGAGAACCGAGTGGGCGGTACCTGTTTTGCTCGCTATCGTATTCCTTTCCTCGCGGTGTTTCTCCGTGGACAAACACTCGGAGAAACAGATGGAAAACGAGGATTCGAAATTCCTGCAGCTCCCCATTCAAACGGCGATATTCGAACGCCGCGGTTCAACGGACTTCGAAGATATCGATTCGCTTTCGATTCATTCCGATTTCCGTTCGAAGAGGATCGCGAAACGTTTTCCCCTGGCAATCATAACAGACACCATGAACAGAAACAAAAATGGGCTAATTCCTGTTACGACACTCGAGCCCCCAGCTCCAGAAACATTGCTAAAGCTTATATTTTACAAATGCAGTGGTACCTGTGATAATTCGTAAATTCCATCACATGATAACGATGAAGAGGAAGAAACGTAGACTGTTTTCGAGCAAACGTACGATGGAATCGACAACGAAGAAGATCGCGGTGAAACAAATAATCCATGCGGAAGAAATTTCGGTCTGCGACGTCTCGATCAAAACTGAAGACGATGAACTCGCAACCCCTGGTCCACCAAAACCAGCAAAGCGAAGAAGATGGTGGTTTGGAAATGAGTTTCTTAGCTAAAACGCATGTTGAAGTACACTTTGCGACGTTCGTACGCCAAAACTATTGATTTTACCCAAAAATTGTTATTACATAAATTGTAGGAAATTTTCTTTAGTTTAATTTTGTATATTTTATCGTAGAATGAAAATTTTTGTAATGAGGCGCAATTTTTCAAATATTTACTATATAGAATATATATGTAGAATTTACTATATTCTATATATTAATATATACTATATATAAATATATTCTATATAAATATATTTCTAACATATACACCGAAAGAGCACATGAAAATCTATAAAATCACCCATTTTCAAATCTCCCGGAAAACTTTCCAGGTAAAACCACCAAATGACTGTGCTATAAGAAAAAGAGAAGATCGCGTTTCACCGGGAGCAAAGTATAGTCTTGAAGAGAGTCCCTGGTGTTCAGTGCAATAATTTTCAAATCTTGTGGACGGCCGCTTTCTTCGAATACCTCGTGCCATATGAAACGAAACGGAACAGAACGAGTCGCGACCGAAGCGTACGTGCTCGAGCAACGATCGGCCGGGCAGCACACAGCTCGAATGAATCGGGGTCTTTGGAGAAATGCGGCGGGCTGAAATGTTACGTTACGTGCCTTCTGCGCCCACGACGAGGATCCCCAGAAGGGACAGAAGAATTTCTCGCGTCATCCTTGATGTGTGCGTCTGGTTCATATTATTTATTTTGTTGTGGCCTCGACGAAAGGCGTGGATCACATTGAGAACAACTCACTGGCCGTGGATCGCGATCATCCACGGTGTGGGCACGAGTTGCCCGCTACCGGAGTAACACTCTTTATCCGCGCACCTCGCGGCAACTTTCACGAGAAGTTTCTTTGTTCGGCGCACGATGAAAACTCGTTTCGCGTCTCGCAACGTGCGCTTGTCCGTTAACGATTCGCGTGTTTAAAATCGGTATGTTTTCCGAAAACCGGGAATATCGTCGTCCGTCTATTTTTTTCAGTCTTTGATCACTGCCGGGATCGAGAGCGATCTTCCTTCCATCGTTCACTCAATTCGTCCGACATCGATCGTTCCCGGTGATTCGCGCGCGAGAAACTTCCTTCAGATTCTTCATGTCCTCTCCGCATTCGCCGAATTAACTCGGAGAATAAGATGTACACGGAAACGTCGTATTCACCTGTTACCGAACACAGAAGACCGTTAAGCGCGACGCGAGGACGGCATTTTCGCTGGCCGTTTGGTCGACCGACTATGGCGACGATCCGTTCCCTTCACTAGCCGTCCGACGAGTGCCACGGACTTCGGGTCTCCTGTACTCCTTCGACATTATGAAAGTACGGTGTGTACCTTGCCGTGCACGTCGTTCACCGTGCATCCAGTCTCGGGCTACTACGGGGGAACCTACGCTCTCCGCTTAGGTCCTCTCGACTTTTCGACTCATGACCGGGCTGCGGGAATAGCCGTCTTGCACCACCGGACAACACCTTTGCCTCACTCTTTTTTACCTACTATTATTCTTTTCTACGAGGGAAACGACACTAGCTTCTTGCCCGAGGAATTTCATATTTTTAACAGATATTTTCTCAGCTCGAGTTCGTCGGTATTGAATAGTTGCAAATGTAAAGGTTTATTAGGTCAATGCAGAAGTCTGTGCTTTATTCTTTGTATTCTTAGTATAGTAAAAGCATAGCTTTTAGAGCCGGTAGATCTTGGAACGAGTAAAACTTTATTAGGCTAGCACAAAAATCTGCGCTTGAATATGAAATTGGGCACGAACTTTTTCCAATGTCCTGTTCTTCCAAACCTGTTAAGAGAAAACGATTTTTGGATTGGACACCATCTATCATTATTCTATTTTCATTTTAGCAAGCATAGCTTTTAGAGCCAGTAGATTATGGAACGAGTAAAACTTTATTAGGCTAGCACAAAAGTCTGTGCTTGGATACGACATCGGGTACAAACGTTTCCCATTAGCCATTCTTCTAAACTTGTTAAGAGAAAACGATTTTTGGATTGTTAAGTAGACATCATCTATCATAATTACATTATAGCAAGCATAACTTTTAGAGCCGATAAATCGTCGAACAAGTATCTCCCCTGACGAAGCATTCGTAAATAGATCTTCCAGTAGAAATTGCAACTATACTCCGCGGATAAAATACTTCGTCCTGCCGCGTCACGATCCCGATCGTAGAAGACAGCTCTTACCTTACCGCGAACGCGATACATTTTTATCGGAATCCCCCGCGTACGTACCCGTACGCGTATCCGTAACGCCTTCAAGGTGAGACAATTAACATACTGTCGAGTAGCTGTTGGAACTTTTACTCGAACCTGATTGCAGTTCGCGGACGATCGATCGATTTAGAAAAAGCTAATTGCTTCCTCCTGCTTGGCGAACGAGCCTAGCAATTTCCAGAGAGGCGTTGCAAATTACGTCTCGAATCGGACTTGTACAATAACGCTCGTACACTCGCACGTGTGCGCCAACTATTATCCACACTTAATACCGTATGTTTCTTCCGTGAAACAAGTGGATAAGCCGCCGGTAACATTAGCAAACGCAAAACATAACGCCGTAAATCGGCAACTTTCCATTTCGAAATGCTCCACTTCAGTGTCCACCGTACATATTTTAGCAGTTTCATTCTTTCTTGTGCCACTGATTTTTGCCGGCGCAGAAAACCAGCGATCTGCTCGTGAGATAATATTAGTTTGCAACAGCGTTAAATAACGACGGACATTTTGAACGATCAAAGGCTGACTTTTAATATTTTATCGTATGATTTAAATATATAAAATCTCCTGAGATTTTATATAAAAAAATTTAATATTTGTATAAATATTATATAATATATTTATATAATTTACATATAAAATGTTTGGAATTATTGAAAATACAACGAGATCTACATCTGTTGTCGCGTTTTGTTTCGTTCGTCGTGTTCCAGTAAGTGCACCCCTCTTTCCGCCTCGTTTACTCGACGGACGCCATGAAAACGGTGAAGTCCTGCGTCAGCTGCCTACGTCCTGGCAACTCGTTTCCCTCGAAAAAACGCGCCGTGGTCAGTGACGACGAAATGGCTCTCGACATCGAGACACCGCGAATCAGTGATTCCCATTCCCGATGGTGTCTCTTGGACACCTGCTCGAGAAACTCTCTCTCTCCCGCCGCGACTTTAAACAGGAGCGCGTCGCGTGTTCGAACCGTATTTTCTTGCTCATTAGTAACGCGACTCGATCGTGCTCTTCCTTGGAACTTCTCGCCTATCCGAACTTGCCAGGGAACAAGGCCCCGTTCGGACAACAGGAGTGTTCGTTTGTCGCCTTTATGAATTCCAATAACGGTATCACTCAAAGTATGAAAGAGAATGAGGCGTAACCGGCCATAAACAAAAACTTATTCGTACAAACGACTGGAGGTAATTAAAAAGGCAAGAATATTTTTGAAAATTTTACAAGATACTATATTTGAAATTTGTATAAAAAGTTTAATATTATTGAGGATAATATTTCTTACTAAATTAATGCAATTAATTATGGAGAATTAAAATTAATGTCTTCTTATGGAGAATTTATAAAATTTTGCTTCAAACCATATTTAAACCTTGAAAAAATTCAACTAGAAATTCCATTTTTATATATATAGTAAAAATTATGTAATTAATTATGTTCAAAATTTATTAGGAT
>CM052328.1:18141824-18321219 GCA_028455615.1 Lasioglossum zephyrum | reverse complement strand
TAATAGGGGACACGCAGGGTAGTTTCACTCGAATAGATTTCTCTTTTCAGATGAAACTGATGTTACAGGAGAATTCTGCATGGACAGCAAAAGCAGTGGGACTGCAATGATTATCAAGGAATTCGACGAGATTTTCGGAGAAGGAAGTGCTACACACAAAGATAAAAAGGTCACGTTGTTAATAAACAAAATTATTGTACTTTCGTATTTTTTAAAATTATCTACAATTGTAAATATTCGAACAGTTGCGCCGCGAACGGCGATCTTCGGAACTACAATTCAGCCTCCGTACAGCGCCATTCCGCGTAGTGGCGGAACGCTCAAACTGTTTGAATCTTTATTTTTTAAACTGATTCTCAAACGCTCAAAATTAAATTCTACTTTAATAATCCTTTTGCCATTCTAATTATTTACAGTAAACTCTCTCTCACTCTGTTCTTCAGCATATTTCCTTTTCCACAGATCGATTCTTCGAAAATTTACGTACGAAAAAGTGTAAGGTAAAAATTCTCGTTTATGAAATACTTTGAAAGTACTAATTTCCTCTCTGGTACATGTGTGTACTTATACTATATGTATGTGAATCTGTATCAGCTTAAAAATGTAGGTGGTCGGTGAAGCTGTGTGCTATCCTCGTTAATGATACGATGTCCACAGTTTACTTGAATAACTAGAATTATGAGAACTCCCACATATTCGTGCGCCTCATAAATACCTATTTATTTACAAATAAACGGTATTGTACAAAAATACAAATTTCATTCTACAATTAACGTTTTGCACCGGTTTCTTTATAAAACAAAATTCAACGAAACAACACTTATTCGATATGGATCGTGGGCGTAGAATGGTTCTTATCATTTTTCTCGTCGCCGGTCTTTTTCCCTGAAGACTTTTCTTTATCCAAACTGTTGTCTTTCTGTTTCGATTTCGGCGAATAACTCAGACCAGATTTTACAAAGTCTAACGCCATGATTCCTAAATCACCGCTGTACCTATTCTTCGCCACCTACGAGTACAAGTTTCTTTAATAATATATTCGATTTCGCATTGCATGGCAGTTATAATAAACCGACGACACATTTGTGTCACGCGTAACACGCCTACTTGTAAATACTTTTTGCCGCGGATACTGTTCAGTCTTTTATCTTGGATGATAAGAACGTTATCCGCTTCCTGACTTGCTTTAGCGCTACCGAAAATCGAGGACGTTGTTAATTCTTCTTCGTTACGCTCTTTCCTCGGATGTATTATAGCGGTTACGTGACAATTGTGTCTGGTAGCGAAATTTCGGAACCTTGAAATGATGTCGTCCTGTCTCCAGAATCTAGAAGAATCGTGATATCATTTTAAGTGACGAGTCTTTCGTCGCGTAAGCACATTTCAATACCTATCCATGTGTTTAGAGTCATCAGATGTTCCCATCATGAATTGAACGTTGTCGATTATCAAATGAGCTATGTCGTGAACGTAAGTTGCGTGCTCGACCGCCTATGACAGAGATATCATTGCATTCAGTTTTACTACGAGAAATCGAATAACAGCAAAATCCTACGGTGTACCGTGTACCTACGTCCATTACAACTTTTATACTTTGCTGGCCATGAAATGTCATGAAGTAGATTGGTAATTTTTCGAAGTCGTCCGCGTAAGTATTAAAATTTTCTAGATGCTCGTCCAAAGGTACTCCTACCATTTGTTGTAACATGGTTCTTGCTAATCGTGTATTCCTTATTTCAAAACTACCCCATAAAGTATTGACACCCTGCATTGCTAAATCCAAGGAATACTCGCTCATAAACGTTGTCTTGCCGCATCCTGAAGGAAGGAGACATTTAGAAATGCTCTATCAAATGTACAAGTTGGAATCATTTAACCCTTAGCACTCGAATGGTGACTCCGAGGGCACCACTGAAAATCGCTGTACCATTATTCAAAATAATTCTAGGTAGAAGGAAATATTTAATTTTCGAGTTACCTGTTGGTCCTGTTAAAACTGTAAATTCTCCTCTCCTGTGGCCCTTTAATATCTTGTTCAGAGTCGGAAATCTTTTCCATTTCACGCCTTGTACCTTGTCAACATTCTGTATATCGCTCAACACTTCTTCTCTCAGTTGTTGAAACGTGGTTATACTTTTATGCCAGACGGATTGTGCATTTTGAAGAATGTCTTTCAAATTGTAACCCAATTTGTTAGCTAATCTTGGCTGAGGTTGCGAATCTGTCGGTCTCACGAAATAACATCGTGCTTCGTTCAACTTCTTCGCGAACTGCCTAACAGTGTACCAACTGGTCTCGTCGTTACCGAACCACAAAATTAACTTTTTAAAAGATTCCATAGACGGTAATAACTGTTGCGGTAGGTTTTGCAAATTATATGGAAGACAGAGAATTATATTCGCTGACTTCTGCGACATCAGAGCCAGTAAATCCTGTATTGTTCCTACAACCACAGCAGCGTTATCAGTCCTACAATTTTGTTGTTTGTATTTAATAGAACCACTAACCCCAGAAACAGGAATTGTTTGTACTACTTCTGAACGTGTTGTAAGGGACTTGTATCCGACGACAGAGTTGTTTAACCCTGTCAAGGGGAAGTGCAACATACAGGATGTTTTTTCATAAATACAATTCAACTGACTCAAATCTTCTTGGGAGACACGCTGGAAAAAATAATTGCATTTCAAATTTCTGTGCGCTGATAGAAGAGATTTAATTTCTGCTTATAGTTCTTTACTGGAAATGCAAAATCGTCGAGCAAAGCATTGTACTCTTCTGTGGTCAAATCTGCAATACTTTGACCATTCTTTTTCATATTTTCCCAATCTTCGTTAAAGTTCTTTTCTACTTCTAAATTTGCTTTAAACGTATCAAGTCCTTTCAGTTTCTTGTCCGATTTTTCTAATAATAAAATTTTCTCTAGTATGTCCCAAGAGCCGTTGTGCTTGCATTTATCACACATAAAATAGCCTGAAATGGAAACGATCGAAACATAGATTAGTGGAAAATTCTTTCTACGATACATACACGAAACTAATGCTTACGTACCTGTTGTTTTGTTTACATAAAGTTTCGGGCTTTTTCTCACATTGTTGCATATAGGACAGTCCAACATGATACAAGTGTGCCCGTCTACTATGGGTAAAGATCTTTCTTTGAAGAACTGTTTCAAATTCGAGTAAGACATGTTAAACGTAGACTTGCTATGGTCTCCATGAAAATATTGTTTCCTGATGAAACTTTTAGCATGTTGCTTTCCTTTTCGAATGTGGGCACGCGCAAGTAACGTTAGAAACATTTTTGAACAAACGGTTATCAACTCGGAATTACTGAATTCAAATAATAGAGAAGAATTTACAATTCACGCGAACATTTTCAGGAACGAACTTATCAAAACACATTATAGTGTCTGTACACGTTTTGTTATATTGCAATTTAATTTAATAATATACATTCATATTGTTCGCTTAACTGTCCATGCGCAGAAAGTAACGAAAACCGACGTAACTTTTGAATTACGTGCTTCGATTTGTTGTTCATTGCACGATGACGTGCAATCGGTGCAATATAAATTACGCGTGCACGTGGTCTTCTTATGAATATGCAGAAACGTCTCGCGGAGGGTACACGAATATTTAGTGTCGCTACCAGCGTTACCGATAATTCACGAATCGTGGTTTGTTAGTAAGAACCAACTATACGATTACGTAAGGGGTGCGCCGGAGCCAGAATTGCGGCGCAGAGGTGAACTACGAAACAGACAGAGAGGGAGAGTGTTTTTTGCAAGAGAGACAAAGACAGAGAATACGAAACAGCTTGTTTTTCTGATGTGCCTACTCTTCATGCATTTAGCGAGGAAGCAATATTTTTTGATGCTTGTAGCGTACAACAATAACGTTTATAAACAATAATAGTGTACGTTTTTATAGAAGAAATTTATTTCTGTACACTTTCCCTAAAAAAGGGCTCTATAAGACAGAAAGAAGGGGTAACTCTATTCCCCTCAGTTTTCTCCAGTCTGGAGGCACCGCACATATAATAGGACTGTTTTAGAATACTACATTACCAGGTTTCTATATCTTCGTACTGCGGGAATATAATTTTGAATCATCCATTTATTCAAAATTAATTAAACAGTTCTTTACCATTGTACACATTCGTAACATATATATTATACTTATTCATACTTTATTGTTCCATTTTGTAATGTGTATTACAGTACTGACTTATTGTAATAAAATAAATACGATTTTAATCTAAAGCTTAGTGCTTATTTCAAACAATTAATCACACCTCCAGGCATTTACGTTCCATTTTACATTTTATATTCATGTTAGGGCTCGCTGCTCTTATTCGGTGGATTGTAGAATGAAATTTTGACATCTTGCCTACAAAGTGATGCAGCAATGAAAGAACGTTTTGACATTGCAGGGAATTTCCAAGAGAATTATTATTATGTCTTTTTACATTACCTTTCTGTGACTTCATCGTTTGTGTCGTTCGCGTCTGTTAAAATACCAATTTCGTACACTACTGCTTTTATAACGTATCTATATAACAAAAGAAATTTATCTATGTTAGCAGAGTCAGTTTTCGTTGTTTATCTGTAGAATGCAACAATTACAAAATACTTTGTCTGCTTCAAATGTGTTAAAATTATAAAGTTTTCTTACAGATTATCATCCAGTGAAGCGTTTGTTGAGTTTTGTATCAATGCTGCAGCTGTTGTGTCAACATCTTCGCTGGATGCAGGTAATGCTACACCGAATTGAACAGCCACGTAGATAAGTAATAATATCGAGTAAAATACTCGAGAGACTTTAACGTCCTGTTTGATTTCACTGTTACACAACATTTTCAACAGTACTTCCTATTTCCATGTGGCTACTTTTATAGCTGGCTGGTGCTGTTTCATTAGCACCATTCCCCCTTTTTTAACTTATAGGTATAACGTGTGTTGTTACATACATTTTCATCTTGTTCATAAGTGAGAATGGAAAATTTGCAAGAGGCCAGTTCTAATAAACAATGTATGTACAAAGAATATTTTTGGAATCTGTCCGTAAACCTGACAAACAAGCTGTGTATTATTTATATCTTTGATAAAAAAGATTTTGATCGCAAAAAAGTACACGTATGAGCTCTTCAAAACAATTAGAAATGAAATTGGAAGTCTCGAAACTGTTGGAAATATTAAACAAATATTACAAACAATTACAAAGAAATTTTCAAATACGCTATCGTGTAAATATATTTATTTAATAAAAAGGATTGATATACGAATAAACGGAAGAAATAAAATATACCGACGAAATATTTTCCTTGCAAGATGCAATATAATATAAGCTTCCGTACTTATTAAATTAACGTATAGGTGAGAATGAACTTCTGCATAAGTCGCACGTGCACGCACGCATTTCAAACCTGACTTATGCGATTGCTTGGAATACTATTTTTTAAAAATTTACTGAAAATCGATGTATGTATACAGAGGTGTACTTTGAATCATTTCTACTATATAATTTTCATTTCGATATTAAATATTATATAGAGCTGCAAGAATTTGAAAAATTTACTTCTTTCAGAGAATTACATTGAATAAAATCTGCGTGTACACTTTACTGGAATCGAGTACTCTAAATCCAATAATATATCTTATCCGAAGGAAAATGAATTTACATATACTGTAAATTTAGAACAACTGTGATTTTTATTTACTTTTACGCAACATTTATATTTGCGCCAATTTGCGCGTATTGCATACGTAGTTCATTATACACGACGTTGGTGGTGTTAGTGCTGCAGCAGCGTGCCGGGCTACACCGCATTTACGATAATTTCTTACATCTGTATTTGATACTGATGTTGTAGGTTATTTTATGTGATTAGGCTGTGCCTTTTATTTCCAATATGAGTAATGTAGCAGCAGACACGTTGAACGTAATTTTGCACGACAGTGAATCGGTAAGTTATCAATATTACATTTGATAATTTGGCTTTTGGATTTGAAATTTCCAAATTTGGTTGACAACTAATATTACAATAGTATATGAGCGACAGTAGCGATAATACGTTCTGGCATAACGAAAAGTATGTGTGAGAATATTTAAAATGAAATTTAGAGGTCGTCGTTTTATTGCAGGTGACCGTGTCGCAGGAATCCAAGGAAGCATTTAAAAATTGTATGAATACGGAAGCTATCTATAACGCTGGTATTCCTTGGGGAACGTTAAGCGCAATATGTGTTTACGGGATGTGTACTTATCACAAAGTGAGCCCTATGACCAGACTGGTAGCTATTCCTTTTGGAATGATGGGATTCAATTTAGGGAGATTAGTGTATTCACAAAAATGCGCAACAAAATATGTACCTGAGTTGCAAGACATATTAAGAGCCAAAGCATATAATATCCAAAGGTATTACCCCGTTCTTAGTTATCTCCTGAATGATCTTCATTTTCCTAAACTGTTTTAACGCAAACCTAGACGAACCACTCAAGACACCGAGCTCATAGAATCTAACGCATTGTGGACAGAAGATCAAGCATCGTCCAATGAGTTTAGTCCTACCTTCGGTGATGATACTAGCAGCAATACGGAAGCAAGAAAACTAAACGAAGCGAAACAGCATTTAACGTACGAGGAGTTACAGAGACGAAACAGAAACTCGAGCTATGGAAATTATAGGAGGTAAGAAATAAACGGAGAAGAAATGACTACGAATTTCTCCAGTGTTCATGTTATAGAATTTTATGGGAATAAAATTCAATTTTTAGTCAACAGCCTGTGCAAGAGAAGGTACCACCTCGGGACCCGGAATTATTGGACGAAGAATCGGTTAATAAGACGAAACAGCGTATCTGGGATTGAAATAAGCAACGTGTATTTCGTAGCTGTAATTGTTTCTAGTTTTTGCATATAATATACACTCTCGCGATGCATCGTATTATAAATATCGATTTTTCCATGTACGAACTTGTAAGGTACATCGAGACCGACTCGTCCATCTACAACACCATTTCTGTACGAAATCGTACTGGATTTGGTTGTTTTATATTTTATATCTGCTGCCTTCGAAGAATTTTCGAATGAGGGTATACAACCTGCGTCGGAGAAATAGTACCACGAACGTGAAAACGATTTGTTACAATATAAAGTTGTTGTTTGTAGAATTACAAGTGCGAAGCGATACAATGGGGCGTCGATGAAAAGAAGAAAAACAGAAAACTCGTAGAACCGATGGGGTACATTGTTCAGTGAAGATTCAGTAAATGGCATAATAAATGGCGGCAGAGCATTGGATACGGGTGTGCAATTTTCAATAGTACTGTCGCGAGCGTTAAGGTGTCATCTTGGCATTACCTTGACGTGCCCAACAGAATGTCGCTTCTCTCTCATAAGAGCGTTGCCGACATCCCTTCCCTATACTTACCATACGTTAGCAGGTCAATAATTGCCGTTCGGTATTTGCTACACATTCTTCTATTGGCAATTGAGTCGAGGAGTCTCAACTGGACCGAGCTCGTATAGTGCACGTACAATGTGTACATATGTATAGGTACAGCTATGAGTAGTTGCTTTTACAATTGTATGTAGCAGTTTCCAACACTCTTGAAGGGGTAGACTCGTTTCCAAGCGTGCAATAGTTTCTCAGTAGTCAAGAGCGCTAGATAAAAGATCACTCTAGGCTGCAGTCGCCTTCAAAAGTCCTATTTTTACGTTTACGAGGCGTGATTTGCATTATTCGGAAAGGGAAAGATAATAAATTATGCCTTGTAAACGTAAAAATAGGACTTCTAAGGGCGATTGAGGTTTAGATCCATATTTAGCGATTTTGATTATTGGAAAATCCCGTTCTTGCAGTATCGAGAAATGAGAAGGCGCATCCTGCAACCTTGTAATCATGGAAATGAGTCTACCCCCTTAACGAATTATACATTGGATAGAAAATTAATTTTTGCTACATATAAATGGAATAGCATCTCCTTTAGAAAAAGGGTAAACTACCCCTTAAGGAAAGTATACCCTCTTAATGAATTACACATTGGATAGAAAATTAATTTTCGCTATATACAAATAGAGTAGCATCTGCTTTATAAAAAGGGGCAAACTACCCCTTAAGGAAAGTCTACCCCCTTAATGAATTACACATTGGATAGAAAACTAATTTTCGCTGCTCACAAATGGAGTAGCATCTCTATAACAAGGGGCAGTTTTCACCTTCACACTGCTATGCAAGACGGGTCATCGGTTTCAGGAGCAAGTTCGAGAATGTCTGTATCTACACTCTACAAGACGAAGACAGACACTTACAAGTTCGAACGAGGGACGAAAGCGACGTAGCTGGAAGCTCGGAGCTGTTTCGCGTACGGTCGCTAACGTTGTTAGCTGAGATTCTTTGGCGTGGATTTGCGCAGCGAGAAACTGCGTGCAACCAACCATTGGCTATCGAAGCCGACCAATCGGAGAGTAGTTCCATTCATAAGTTGCGCTGCTTCCGTTCTCATAGTGGGGGATTGCCACCGATGCAACTCGAATTCTGTTTAGTTGTTGGCTATTTAGACTTTGCACAACTTGCTGTTCCTTGCGAAAGGTAGCTGGCGAGCTTTTCGCAAACGTAGAAACTTACTTCGACTGGCGGAGAGATAGTTTCACTCGAGGAATACTCGAACACGATCTATAACGAGCCAGGTGTATGTATAATAGAAGCTTCTACTTTGTAAAGATTGTTAAAAAGTATGGAAGAATTAATTATTTAAAGTTTCGCGTAGTTCTATTATTTAGACAGTGTAAACTAATTGTAAATAAATAAAATAAATAATATAAATGTCCTCGCTGTTAACACGACCACGTTCCAATAATCAAATACAATGATTTTCAAAGTAGGTTGAAAAATGCCGAAATTTTTCCGCGAGGAATTTTCAACGGAACTTGTATTATTTAAATAAACGACGGGAAACGTGGATGATAGTCCTAGAACAAGAGACGAGGAAAGCTAGAGGACCGGGTCGCGTCCCCGTATCCCGTGTCGGATCCGAGATCCACGGTGAGACCGTCGCGTTACGATTCTCGTGTTTGCTTAAATGATCGCGCGTAGAAAGGAGAGTCATGCAGGTGCAGGTCATGTGAAATATTTGCACTTTGTCGTAATTTGCGTAACCCGTTGCATATATAATAAATCCGCGGCGGTAAAGCGCCATGATAGAAAATCGTTTCACAATCTAAAAGAGAAAGGGAATCTCTGGATCGTGGGAGGGGAGAGATTTGAGATGCTTGTTGCCACGTGCATTATCATGCAACAGTATGTATACTCTATGAACGAACAACATCAACTTTCGAACAATTCCAAATTCGAAATTGAATCTTGACCAGATGGAAGAAATTATTAAAAAAAATTATTATCTACCCTCGGATACCAACAACGAATATATTGAATACAACCAAGTACCACCCACGCCGCGCTCTAACCGAAAGATCTTTGTTTCTATCGTTCGGTACGATCAGCGAGCTGGCGAAACGTTTGGGTCGAACCGGCTCTCGAATCGATCCGGCGACGATTCGATGAATCTCGAAAAAAATCGTCCTATTGATCCGTAAACAGAACAGCGTAGATGCGTACGCTGCCTAGGGTATATGGAAACTTAAATCGCGGCTAGGTGACGTCAGACGAGCGTTGGCGTAATGGCTATGACCGTTCCCGTTGTCCAAGAGGAGGAAGATCGAGAGAAGAAAATCTCACGGACGAGACAAAGACGGGGGAGAGAGCTCGGAGTTGTGGACAGAACGGGACTGCGAGCGAACGATAGACGGGAAGAGGATACGTATCTTGTTCCGCGCGGTCCAGCCTTGAAATTCGCGAACGTCTGAAAAGTTTCGACGAAACGCGTTCTTATACAAAAAAACGAAAGAAGAGTGTCAAAACTATCGTTGGGCACACTTTAGACCCTCTCCGATAATGTTTCACCGCGATACACGGTGTAACACTGTTTCTTGGCTGAGATCGCAGCAGAACGAGAGCGAAAGATTCGAGAGGAACGAAGAGGGAACGAAAGCAGAGAGTGGAAGAGGGAGATGTGTGCTCGAGAAGAGAAAGGAAGAGAGGATACGAAGGAGTGAAGGAGGAGGGAGTGCGATCTTCTAGAGGGACAGAGAACGAGAAGATATAGAAGGAGCGTGTCGCATCGTAAAGGGCAAAAGGCGGAAGAGAGAAGGAAGAAGGGATGACGGCGATCGGTAGGGAGGTGGGAGCGAGGCAGGGAGAGAGCGTCTGAAAGAAGAGAGGAGAGAACGAGAGACGGGGGCGTGCTTGATGGCCGCCTAGAACTGTGCTCGGATCGGTCGCGCCCGGGGCGTGAGCCAGCCAGAGTCATAGTCAGAAGCACGAGCCACGAGTCGACGAAGTCCTCCACGAGCGGTTACGAGCAGACGCGAGGTTGGAGCAACGGAGAGATACTGGAGAGACGAAGCGAGACCAACTGGCGATCGGAAGGGAGGGAGACGGAGAGAGTGAAAGAGTGAAAAGAGCACCGGATCGCGGAGGGCTGCGTTCACCGGGCAGTTACTCCGGAACCGTTGCCTTGACGACACGTGTTCACGCATGCGCGATATCGGTTGCACCGCTATCTCGTCACGAGAGCACCAGTTGCGTTCGCCACCCTCGCGTTTACCACTACCACTAACCTTTTCTCCACCTCCATCGTCGCTTCTTCTTCTCCATCGCTCGTCGACACCTCCGACGTCGTCGTTGACGGTGCGCCGTTACCACTACTACTGCCAACCACCTCCATCGTCGCTACCAGTGCCACCACCACCCACCGTTACCACCACCACATTACCGCCGCCGTCGCCGCCCTTGCTGCTGATTCTCCGTCAGTACATTGGAGCCTCCCCCTGTAAATCGGATACACCGTTACTCGCCGGGAAAGTAGTGAGAGTAGGGTGGTGAACGACGGTGGCTGAAGCGGAGCAAGGGAGGGAGAGAGTTAATGTAGAAGGGGGTGGAAGGGTGGCAGGAGGGGAAGAGCGTGTCAAGGGGAGCACGCGCTGTCATCGGTGAGAACGTTGTTCGTACTCGGCGGCGCGGAGAGCCTATTGGCGAATCAACTTATCCGAAATTTTTCTCTCGGTACGTTCTCCTCTATTCGCCGAGGTCAAAAATCATCCCCGAAATTTCTTACCGCGATCCCGGTTGTTGTTCCTTCGGTGATTCCATCGCTGTGTGACTCCACCTCCACCCCCGATCATCCCCACCTCTAGGTTCACCGGCACCGTCCATCTCCTCCTCTCGCAGTTCCTTCTCCCTCTTCTACGCTCGCCACGTTCCTCCACCTCTTCTTCCTCTTTCCTCCATGCGTTCCGAGATTCGCGTATCGCGACCAAGAGTGACCGGTTGTTATGCGTCGACGGTGAACGCGATAAGGCGGGACCGTGTCGGAGTTCTCGTCGATCGTACGTTTTTATCGCGTCTCGACACGTTGTCAGTGATCCTGCCAGCTAACGGGAATCCAAAGTTGTTCATCCCCTTCGATTTCCGTGTGCCGTTTCAATATTTTTCATTAATTTTTACCTCGTTACAAGTGCGAAGACGCTACGTCGCAAAATCGGACTATCGACTACGCGTAACTGCGAGTGTAAAAGCTGGTAACGATTTTCTAGGACAACGAACTGAAGCCGCGGGACTCGTTGCTCGACACGTGTAATTCGAGTAACTCGGATCGCGAACTGTTACACCACCGAAGACATTCAACTTGGAGAACCCCGATAACTCGATCGATCCATCATCCGCTATGCAAGCTGTTCTCGGGGTTCCAGACTTCCGGGGTTTGTAACGCGCAGTGAAATCTGATTAGTCGAGTTTCCTCGAGGAAGATGCAACAGAGAAACCGGCAGAACAATGGATCTCGATCGCGGGACACGTGCCGATGATTCGGCGATCTCGATGCGCGAGTTCCGTTCTCGATCGAGATAGGAGACATCGATTGTTGTCGAACTCGAAGGGGGGAAGGAAGAAGAAGGAAAAGTGGTGCGATGGAAGTGGCGAGGTCCGAGTATTGACAAGGTGCGCGGGCGCGCGCGCGGCTCTCTCGGTACACCGGGAACATCGGGGTTAAAAATGCACCGGCGTGGTCAGCGCAGAGTCTTTCGGTTCGTCCTCTCGTCGGAGGGAAAGATACCGGTGTGACGGTGTAAGAAAGTGTGCGACGTCACGGTGTCGAACAGCAGACGTGTTTTGGTGTCCTGGGGGTGGAAGAGTTGGTGCACGAGTCGTCGTTCAGCCGGGTATGACAGAGTTGTTGAAGAAACGTTGACGGGGGGCAACGAGCGTGTACGAAAGGGTGGTTAGAGACACTGGGAAGACGCAGGGAATGAAATATTCCATGTGCCATCTAAACACTGTGGTGCCCAAGATGGATTGGAAGTCACCTTTGATCTAAACTGTTGGTGCTCCTTCGCTAAATAATTATTCTCATAGAAGAATTGAAAAAGCGACGTTAAATAAGATTTAAAAAAAGACGCAGGGAATGAAAGATTCCATGTGCCATTTAAAGATTGTGCTGCCCAAGGTGGTTTGGAACATACCTTTCATCTAAATTGTAGGTCCCCTTTCGCTAAATAATTCTCATAGAAGAATTAAAAAAAAACGACGTTAAATAAGGTGAAAAAAGGGGGCAGGACACGTAGGACACAAAGGCGAAAAACGGCAAAGGACACAAATCGGTATCTCGGGTGCAAGAGTGAGAGATCCATAAAGAGGTGCCGGGTCTCAGATTGGATGGTTCCGCGGGGGTTAACCCTTGGGAGGTCGATTTGGGAGCAGCTAGACTTTTCGGAGTCGGAGCCGGTGCCGGAGCCGGAGCAGCAACGTTTCTACGACTCTCCGCCACCACGGATGGACGTGAGCGTGTGCTGCCTGCCCGCCAGTGCCGGCTCGGGGGCCCAGCACCCTCATCCAGCGAGCTTGCCTTCCGCCGGACAACCGACGACGGTTCAGCCACCCTATCAGTATGCCGATCAGATAGTGCCGGATCGGGGTCAGCCCGACGGATTGCCGGTACTCGGCTGCACCGGTCAGGATAACTGGCAGCAAATCTCCGCCGCTTCCAACGTCGCCGGCGCTGTCACCGCTGGCACAACCACCTACATCGATTACTCTTGGCTGCAGATGCAGGTGAATATTTTCATTCCTATCCTTTTTCCAGTCCGGCTCGTTCCATTCTTAAAACATTCGACATCAAGATTTGAGATTTTCGTCGATTTTTAAGACACGTCTGCCTCGCGGAGTTATTATTAACCCTTTGCACTTGGAGATCTTTTGATTAGAAAATAAGAGTTGTACCAATAGATACACAGACAAAAGCGAGCTAATAGAAATGTGGTAATTAAACATTTCTTGGAACCTAAAATAATTTAATTTTATGTGTGTTTTTTAATACCTCATTTAATATATTCAATACGTTTAGTAATTGATTAGATACTAACATATTTAATAATGTAAACAATATTTTGTACCTTGGTGCAGCAATCTAACCCTTTGCACTCGGAGATCTTTTGATTTGAAAACAAGATTTGTACCAAACTGACACACAGACAAAAGGGAGCTAATAAAAAGGTGGTAATTAAACATTTCTTGGAACCTAAAATAATTTCATTTTGTGTGTGCTTTTTAATACCTCATTAAATACATAAATGTTTAGTAATTGATTCGATACCGACATGTTTAATAATGTAAACAATATTTTGTACCGTGGTGCAGCAATCTTTAGTACCGCCTCTCTCAGAGTCACCCCATTAGAGTGTTAAGGGTTAATCTATATCGAAAGAAAGATTGATATTCTCGAATGTGATTCTCCGCGCGGCGTAATTTCAATCGCAGACAATTACCACGAAACAACGCGCTTCTGGGCTCTCGGAAGTACGCGGTACCTGCAACGTAGGCTACGTGGAAGAATGTCTACGAGATAACGTATCGATTCTAGGGAAACGGTGGATCGTAAAATATTAGAGCAAAGTAATAAGTTTCCATTACTATTATCTTGCTCCGAGCGATCCGTTGTTCCTTTCTAGACGCAGCGGCGTTTCCGCGCTAAGCCGCGTGTTGACAGGGCAAATATTCTTTGATACGCGCCGTCCGTCTGGGACACGCGTCGCACGCCTTTCCACCTCGCCGAGAAACTTGAACGACGACGACGCGCCGTGCACACGTTCCTCTTTTTTTCCTTTCCTTTCTTCACGTTTTTCTCTGTCACTCTGCTCTCGTTCTACACTTCTTCCATGGTTATCTTTTCCGAGACAGTCGTGTCCTGGTAAAGTCTGTTCTCCAAGTTTCGGATTATAGCTGCCCTCAACGACAATCGAGGTTCGACATCCCTAACGTTTATTCCGTACATTATACAGGGTATCTAGAACGAAACACCACTTTTCTTCTCCTCTAGCATTAGAAATTCCTAATAGCAAACGTTGGTCTCGAACCGAAATGATTCAACTCACACCCTGTATATTATCCGCATCGTTAAGTTTGTTCTAGAATGTGGAAAATAGATTTATTCCGCCATTGTCCGTCGGCAAGACGAACCAGAAAGGAAGAATATTTATTTACGTCGTCGAGTACGACGCAACGGGCGTGGTATGGCAGCGGTATCGCTTCTTACGAAACTCGAACCGCAAGTCGGACGAGTAGAAATCGATAGAGATCCTAACCGAAATTCGAAAGCCATCACTTTTCTTCTAATCTTATCGATCCAGTCTGATCTGAAACGTTGGCTTTCGAACGCGGGATAATGTTCCTGGGATTTTCTACAATGAGGATCGCGTCTCTTCTATGTCGATAAAATATGAAACCGGTTTTTTTGATACCGTTACCATTATCGTGTTTTGGCAGGCGAAATCTTGGCGGAGGGTCTGAAAGTTGACTAATTCGTAAGACGATCGACGACTTCGAGCCGCGTTAGTAACGTATTAAACTAAGCCATCAAGTTGTGTCAACAGGATCGTGAAAAACAGTGTCGATTAAAATTTTGTAGCAGCCCTGGCTAATTTTAGCAGATGTTTTTGGTTGTAAAAGTTGTTGTTCTGTTTCTGGTGAAGAAACAAAACAAAAGTTTTTTTTATTATTGTTATTTATTGTAGACGGTCAGAAGCCCTTTTTTATATAAGTATTTACAAAGAAAAGAAAAAAAGTTTCACCGATTCATTAACTGTCATCCATCCCTCATTTCACTAATTGAATCTGTCCTCCCTCAGTGTCAAATTAACACAGTGCTAAAAAAGTCGATACGATAATAAGATAAACAATTACTTCTCGATATTTTTATATTCAAATTGATGAGTTAACAACAAGAAGTCTAGATGATATCGGCGCAAAGGTTCGACCAGTATTAAACTAAATTAAAGCATATCAGTATTAAATGAAATTAATGAGTTAACCCTTAGCTCTCGAATGGTGACTCTGAGGCACCGCTAAAAATTGTTGTGCCACCATTCGAAACAATGTTTACATTATCAAATCTATTGGTATCAAATTAATTGCTAAACATGTAGGTATTGTGTGAGGGTATTATACCAATTTCTTATGCACATAATTTGATAAAATCATAGGGGATGGAAATGTTGAAGGAGATAATTTACGAAGTAAATTAGGTGGAGCAACTTGGTTGTGCCACCATTGGTCTCGTGTAATAGCGCCCTTACTTCTCGATACACCGATCCACGTTCGATCGAGGATCAGATTTTGCTTGATCGCTTTCGATTCTCGAGGGATGTTTGTCGTTGGACGTTCGCCACGTGGAAGAGGGCTCTCTCGCGGATGCAAAATGGCATCGTATCGGTAATTAGCCGTTACCTGAACGCAATCTAAACGTATTGTGACTTGTGACGCGCGTAAGATAATAAGCGGACGGAAATCCACGATTATCGTGGCTAGGCAGAAAGGGCATCCCGACGACCACCGGACGAACCATTTCCACGGTTCACCGCCCTTCGCTTCGGTTCTGCTGCGTATGATTACCGTTCCACCGATTATTTCGCTCGTCGCTCTCTGCTCGTTCGTCGCTCGATCCAAGAACAAACGTAATTAACATTAGTCCCGAAGATTGCCGAGTTAAAATACGAGGACGATCTTGTTTGCACGAAGGGAAAACTCGTTCTCTCTCTCTCAATCGTTTAATGTTACCGGGCTGATTATAATCGTTCGCTCGTATTCTCTCGCTCGAGAATTCCTTTTTCCATCGATCGCTCGTTTTTTTTTATTTTTACTTTATTTAAGAAGCAAGGTATAGCACGTGACATAACTAGAAGTAACTAGAATCTTCCTAGATTTTGTATAGAAAAATGGGTTTGCAGGTTGTTGTTTTTTTTACCTTATTGAACGTCGCTTTTTGAATTCTTCTATGAGAATTATTTCGCGAAGGAGCACCTACAGTTTAGATTAAAGGTGGGGTCTGAATCACCTTGTCACAAAGTGGACATCTTGGTTCGGTCTTTGAGAGAAGATCGACAAGCATTCAAGTTCGGAAAGATGTATGGTCTCGATCGAGAAAGTTTTTCGAAGATGTGATTCGTATTGGACGCGCGATACGCGTCGAGCCGGTTAGACGCTCGTCGTCTCGTTGACTCGCTCGCGATAGTCTCAATGACTCACGAGGAAGAACAGCGAATCAGAGACGGGTAGGTGGGTGAGTGGGTGCCGTTCCTCGCGGTTCCCGTTCAGCAGGACTCTCGAGCGAGGTTCGAAAATTGAACATCGGGGAAACGTACTTGTTTATTCGGTAGTTCTGGAGGTAATTAAAAACGTAACAAAATTTTTTAAAATAAAAATATATTAACGAAAACTCTTTAAATTAATCTATTTGCTTTAATGCAAAATATACTCGTGAATGGCTTTCATTGCCAATATATTGACGGAAAAAAAATTTCTTGTACTTTTGTCTCCCATTGTACCTCCAGGACATCCTTAAGATAATTATTTTTTTAAAGTCATACTTTAGCACAATCTAGCACGACAATGTTCCATCTTATTTATTTATCTAGTTCACAAAAAAAGAGAAAGACACGTGATTACTTGTCTAATAAGAAAGAAGGGACATGCACAAAAAGATAAAGAAAAAACAAAATAATACTGGTACAATCAATAGGTACATGAATAACAATAAGTTAAATCATTTAATTCAACAAACGGGGGGCTAACTTTTAGAAGGCTCGTCCGAGTTTTACGAAATTTCCTCGGCAAATTCGCGCAAGTCCTATTCGATGAAATCTCGAGCAGATTCGGGATGAATTTTGTTTTCCCTATCGCGAGAGATGTCGGTTGTAAGGTATTTCACCGAACGTGGTTGGTATTCGACTTTGCAGCGCGGAGTCTCCGTTGTCGTTACGTTTAGTCGGACTGCACCGAACCAATGTTACGGACAATTTACTCGCGAAATTAGTTACAAAACGTTCGACCTATCTACCCATCACAGCCACTTCCTCTTCCTTCACGTTAAATAGATGGACGGTCATTAAATGACCGAGAGTGGAGGAAGAGTTATTGTTCACGGATTGCCATAATAGATTCGAACGATCGTACCACGATGCGAGTTTGGGATAGGTTTCTGTTCCCTCTCGTTTGTTCGTGAACCCCTTGTTCCATCGTTCACCCGTGTGTACTCGAGGCTTCGCGATGCGTGTCGCCCCCTCATCTTCCAATTCCAAATTCTAAAAGTAATTTCTAATTGATTTAACGACGATAAGACAATACCGCCGCTCGATGTATCGCGAGATTCCACGTGTGTGCTTGTTCCGATAGCTTCGGTTTCGGTTTCAACGAACGATCAGGAACGCGATTTCTCCCTCGTCGGTATAATCGTTTGTACATTGTCTCGACTGGGACTCGGTCACGGGTCACGATCCCCAGGAAACAGATATGATGCGCGTCGCGAAGCGTGAAAAGTTTGAGCGCACCCAACGATTACGTTTAAATATACGCGAGCATATTTCTACGTAGAAGGGCATATCCGTAACGTTCAGAATCGCCGGGAAAAACGATCGGACATATTCAACGAACCCCGCCGCTGATTTGGGTGCGGGTGTTCCGAATCGGTCGGTTTACGGAATTCTCGGAGAAAGGTTGATGGAATACCGCAATCCTGATTTCTCTCGGTGACAATCGTGACAATGATCGTACCGATAAACTTTAGATAAAGACACTATCATTTAAGCTGTTTCACATAAGTGTTTACAATAAACAAAGAAAAAAAGAAAGATACAAGACTACTTGTCTGATAACAGAGAATAAACATGCACAAAAAAATAAAAACAATAATGGTTCAATCGACATGGTATTATTATATGATCCTATTAAATAGTTGCATTATTTTCTGAGCCTTTCGAATTTGTTTTCATGACTTTCTTTCTGGTAAAAGAAAGAAATAAAATGAAAAGAATTGATGTAATACCTCGTATAATATTTAAACGTTCAGTAAATGATCAGCACTCAAAGTTATTTTAACTTGAAAATTAAACATTTTGTCCTAGCTAAAACAATTCCATTTTATATAACTTTTTTTTCATTTTACGAGCATGGAATTGAAGTTCAATTAATGCATAAATTCAAACTTGAAATTGTGACATGCCACGTTTCTTACAATCACTGAATTAATACATAAACTGAAATTTTTTGAGATCATGACTCGCGACATTTTTCCTTGCAACCACAAGTGCAGATATTTCTAAACTAACCCGTGGAGAGACCGTTCAAGGATCAGGGGATGATCCTGTCGTTCGTGTTCGGGCGGTTACGGGTTACTGGTTACGGATTACGAGCGAGTAAGGAGAGGGGTAAGGTTCGTGCGCACACAATTGCCCGGCACACCGCAGCTCGCGCCGCAATTCCGTCGCAATTCCGCCGCATCGACCACGTGGACAAGGAATATAAACACTGGACTCCGTTACTCGTTCGACATACGCTCTGGAAGCGAAATGATTTTTTTTGTTGCTTATCGACAACCTTCGACGGTTTCCATAGGAAATGCCTATCCGTGTGCATAATCGTTTGTTCGCAGGCTACCCGTCGTAGGTGTATCCTCTCGCGCACGAACGTTTCTGTAGAAAAGCCGCAACGCTAGAGAGTAGAAAATGAGCAACGCAAAACGAACCGACAACGCTTTCCGGCTAACGAGACTCTGTCGCTCGGACAGGAAATTACTCGGCCAGGTTTATTGTGTATCGACCTCCATCTCATCGCATCGGCGCGGTACGGTTAGGTACGTGCGAGACCGTTCCAGCTATCGAACGACCAATGCGTCCAGGTGTAGGTGCAATATGCAAATTATACGTTTTCAATATGAATTCGACGTGAATCAATTTGATCGAGCTTGATCTGTTTCCTTTTCTTTTCAAAATTTTTCTCAAATTTTCTCAGAACTTCATGTGACTTTTATTTTTTTAATGTGGAACACACATAACTGGAAGACATAAGATGTAAATGCTAATACTTTGCACAGGAAGCTATTTTAAATTGAAAATTAAACATTTTGACCTAGCTAAAACAATTCCATTCCATATGATTTTTTTTCATTTTATTCATATGGAATTGATGTATTACCTCGTATAATATTTAAACGTTTAGTGCTTATGTTTAGTTACTCATCAATTTGAAAATAACTTAATCGTGACCATTATCAATAAAAACTATTTATATCATATATAATTGCATCTGTAAAAATTAAAACACTGTAAATTATATAGTTCAAGTTAACCTCCGTGTCAAAAAACAAAAAGAAAAAGGAAAGAAAAAACGAAAAACCAAATTTCATCAATTCCACTAAAGAAACATTAAAATTCTTAATTACATTGGCTCACCGTGTCAATTTGACACAGAGGAACAGATTCATTTGGTGAAATGAGGAACGGATGAGGGTTAAACCGTAGAAAATTCGAGAATTAGCTGGCCGACTTGTTTTCGCGATAAGGATAAGGTTTCGACGGAGTAGAACGGAGAACGGGGCAACGTGCAGCGGGTTGCGGGGAGACTCGATAGAAGAGGCAACCTCGTGGCATCGCATACTTAATGCCCGCGAAGAAGCGCTTTGTAGCCAGCACGGAAGTCTCGAGACTGTGTAACGCATTAGCATTACGAGCTAATACCGAGGACGGATTGTAAAGCATCGGTGTATATCTGCTGTAATAACTGTGAAGCGACTTTACGCGTTTCATACTAATGAGACGGATTTTAACGACCTCTCCTCGTGTCCGCGGCACTCGGAAAGTCGCGAACGTCGCTTTTTCGCGGAGGATCGATCGCAACGAGCGATGACGGTGGCTCGTTCGGTCGACCGGTTCTTTATCTTTGGTCCACGATTAACGACTCAAACGATCGGTGAATTCTTCTCGCAACGAGATGCTTTTGGAAATCGCGTGGTTCCGGCAATGGTACACGCGAAGAGACGTCGAGAGACTTTTCGGAGCTTTTTGAATAGCTTCGTTAACGATCCGGTTGATCCACGATCGATACGAGCCGACGGAACGTGTTCGTGTCGTTTTCTAGGGAATAGAGTCTGTAATAGATGAAATTGATGAAATCCCAACAAAAACATCCTCTAAACATGATAAATATTTATATATGCTTAATTATTTATATATATACATTTAATATTTAATTATAATTAATTAATTTAATAGGTTCTCTATGGCCGTAAAAAGTTATGAGATCAAACAAAATACGAGCAAGTTCGTTAGCTTAGAAATACCTGTTGCAATACTGAGAAAAGCGTTTGTAAAAATTAGTTTAGAAGAACGCTATTTAATTCGTTAAAGAGTTGGAGGGCTAAATCATCCAAACTTAGCTGTTACTTTTTAAACCAATGGCCATGAAAGGTGCTGGGAACGGGCAAGTTTGAGTAATTAGCCAGTATTTACTCGAATTCTCTGAATTTCTGCATGAGCTTTTCACTGTCCGTCTTGTAACAGAATCTTTAATAGACGAAAGAGAGAGAGATGCGAATCGTTTTCGGTTGGGCGGAGGCTAGTCGGTTATCCGCTGCGCCACACCGTTCCTCTCGCGGTCTTCTCCGATGTACCGTTATGCTTACGGCGCCTCGGGCCTCGAGGTCCCTTCTTTCCTTGTTTCCTACTTTTCTCCTTTTCTCCTTTTGATCTTTCGCCTTTTCGCGTTTTCGCCTGTCTACCGTTTCTCGTTCTCTCGGAATGGTATTCGTTCTCGAGTTCATTCGAGCCTCTACACACTCTGTTCCTTCCTGTTGTTGGTTCGACTAGACTCGGCCTTTATCTTCCCTCTCTTGCCGGCACACAGTGTGCCAAATGAGCGTTTTACCTGGACAACAGTCTAAATCGCCTATTTTTCTATATTTATCAATTGATACGTTTACAGTTGTGTAAAATATGAATAATTATTAAATTTTTATAATTAAATGTAAATTACAGCAAAGTTAGCAATGGACCTATCTAGCACAGAATGATTTAAACAAATAGTAGATATTGTCAAAGGAGACGTAATTTTTAATTATGAACTTTGTGAAAATAAAACTTGTACGATTCGTACCTGAATTCATTTTAACAGTCGAAGTGTCCTTTATAGGGGTTAGGCGTCCATTCTTAAGGTGAAGTTTACACGCTCTGTAAACATATAAGGAAACAATTTTAAGTTTTAATATTCAAGAGTTTTAATACAAGGTTATTTTAGAGCATATTGGCTCAGGTAATTTTTGTTGATGTCAAAGTGACTTTTGTCCAGAAAAAAACCTCATTTGGCACTCTGTGCGGCATCGAGATCACCTCGTTGGCATCGGTCCGTTTTGACCGATTCGTTCGTTCAGCCACGGAAATCAGCCTAGAAATCAAGTTGCATCGAAAGCTCGGAGAGAAAATTCTCGCCGAGAGGTGGAAGAAGAGTTTTCCGAGGAACAAAGCGTGTGCTCGGATGTAAACGCGTTTACGCGAGTCGGGCGTGGTCCGATATCTCTCGGACCCACCGGGGGACGCGCAGACGAGTCGACGACCGATGGTTACGGATTCGTTAAAGGGTAACGCACGTTCGAGCAGGGACCGCGCGCGGCAGCGGCTTTGTTTACGTTTCATTCCCACGAATCAAAGTTCAAAGATCCGATCGAGGCGTATCGCGGTTGTCGTTGAACGGCTGATTTATAGCGAGCACTCTTTGGGCTACTTTCTCGAGTTGGTTCTCGTTACGTAAAGGTAGAAGGCCCTCCGGAGGTTTCGCGCAGCTTCGTTTTTACGATTGCATCGTCGCTTCTGTTAACTCCGTCCCGCTGACTTGCCGCGATGGGGATGGCGGATGGGGCTGTCACTTTACCCAAGCTTCGAAGCTTCGAAGACTTATATCATGTTACAATTTTTTTTTGATTTTTTTTTATTATCATCCCCTTCGAATTTTCAGAAATCGAACCTTCCCCAAGTTTTGAAGCTTCGAAGTCTTATATTATGACACTATTTTTTTGTAAATAAAATTATTAACGGTCAGTCACCAGTGACTGACACTGAACTCTCCGTCTTTGATTATCATCGACTTCGAATTTTCAGAAATTAATTAATTAACAGTTCTCAACAAACAACTCCTTACATTATCGAATTCGCCGCATGTTAGAAGAACAAATGGAGGAAAGGATCTCATTCTGTTTATAATAAATAAATAATAATAATGAAATGTGTTTAGCGGGCCTTGTTCTACAATGTTCGGAAACGAATATCGAAGATCAGGCTGGAGTAACTAACTTCGTGAACGAATTCATCTAGCGAATAGAAATTCGAATAGCATGAAGAGGGGGACTCGAATCGCGTGGACGGGCGGTGGTTGCGGTCGCGCACTCGCGCCTTTTACAGAGATATGGCGGAAGAGAGAAAGAGAGAGACGCAGGCAGGATGATGAGCCCGGCTGGAATCCTCTCTGAACGTTGACCTACGGTACCGAAGATCAGGGAAATTTATATCTGCTGTAGCGTGTGCACGCATCGTATCGCATCGCCTCGGCCTCGCCCAGCCTTGCATCGGCCAGCGCTGGATCGGTAGTAACTGATCGGCCCAACACCGTTACGAAATATGACGCACACGTAAAAACGATACTTAGCGGCATGCGCTTATAATTGCACGTTATTGTCGGGTGGAAATGTATCGCGTCGGAAACGGTACCCCTCGGGATCGTGTGAAATCGTTCTTAGAATCGGGTGTGCCGTTGCCATCGATCAATTAGCATTTTTAAACGGCTTCGAAAAAGGAGGAGGTTACTCTATTCGATCTGTATGAAGTCGGTTTAATTTTTTTACAAGTGAAACTTCTTTTGGAAGGGTGTAAGCCTAATTCGCGACATGAAAAAGCGTAACGATTTAAGTCAAGTTCAAGTTGAGGGAAATTTCAAGTTTAAATTGAGGAAAATTTCAAGTTCAATTTGAAAGAAACTTCAAGTTTAAATCGTGGGAAATGTCAAGTTTAAAAGGGGAATTCAAGTCTTAAATTGCAAGGAATGTGGGGGAGATGCTAAAATTGTACAATTTTAAAGTGTCAGAGTAGAAAATTGTGAAACTATGAAATTGTAAAGAAAGAGATATAGTCTTCAGCATTTCCCATACGGTCTCCTCCTTTGCGTCTCAAATTTTAATCGTTCATTACTATACTGCAAGAAGTTTCACTTCTTCCGGACGTGGTTTTCCATTATTTCTACAACCGGTTAATTATAATTTCGATCGTGGAGTTGTCGACAATGTTCTGGTTGCAAGATCTCGGTTTCTCGATCGAGAGTCGAGAGTACCGCGGTGGCGACGTGCAGGAAGACCATCGTACAGCGACCGACTGTTAAGATGCGTACCGACGCGCATTCTACGTGCCCCTCGTCCGCGTAGCAAGCGTGTCAGCAATGCCGGGGACCGTGAAACGCATGTAAATCCTCTTGTGCCCGTCGAGCCAAACTACCAAAGTTGTTGTAACAAGAATCAACGTTGACCGACGACTCTTTGAATCGATTCTCTTCGTTCCCCACGTGATCCATGATCGATTCTGTTTACAACTCTCGGATCTCAAACGAGAAACGACGCTCTTTTAAAAAATCGCGGTGGAAAATGAGCACGACGAAACGAGAACACCAAGAAGATAGACTCTCGGTGCGAATGAAGCGCATAGTCGAGAGCAAGAGCGGACGAGACGTCGTTGGTGGACTCCCGCGGTGATTTTCGAAGACGCCTTTCGAGTGTATTGCGCAACGATGCAAACGCGGATATAGGTCAAGAAACAAGATTGGTATCTGCGAAGCATAAACCGCGACTCGGAGCGGTGCGAGTTGCACCGCCATCAGGAGAGAGCACAGCCACAGAGGCATAGGCCTCCTCTCTCGCGATTCCATACCGTTCCACCTCCGATGCCCATTCGACTCGCTCTTCGTCGTCATCCACCTTTCTCTCTGTCTTCCAGTCTGTCTTTTTCTCTTTTTCGATTTCATCATCCTCATCGACCGCTAAATCGTTTCGGCTAGGGCTGTTGCTTTCCTTCGAAGGTCGAAGAATTTGAAGCTTCGAAATTCGAACTCCTTGTGGTAAATTATTAAATGGATTTCGAACACTTAAAGCAAGATCTACTTATGGATTAATTAATTTAAGAATCGAATTTTCCACAGCTAAGTTATAATCGACACAGTTACAGACATTCCTACATTTCGAAAAGAATACGCCATCACAGCTAAAAGATTGATTAAGTTACAACTTTATACTATACGAAGACTTTGTGCACTTTGTGCACTTCTCAAGACTTGGTGCACTTCGAAGACTTCGCGCATTTTGTGCACTTCCGGCTGGAAACGCATCGCTAATCTCGACAGCCCTCAGAAGCTCTGTTTAGATTCAAAACGATTAGGGTGCGGTTATACTGAACGCGATATCCAATCGTACGCGATTCGTCTCGCTTGCTTCAATGCTACCTTAGCGCATCGTTGCACGAAAATACAAAAATATACATTCGAACTCGAATTTCCACGTTTGAAACACGCTTCGAATTTTCCCATTCGTTTTCAACCTCTCTCTGATGCTACGCTGCAGATCAGAGATCGTTCGATAACTTTGGTTGCGCAGTGGGTCGACGTTGCGCAAGGGACTGCCACCCTTTTTCTCGTTTGTTGTTCAAGTTATCGTATCGTTTTCCTTCGGGCTGTCGCGTTCGAACAGTCTCGAACTATTCGGAGACGAGGCAGTGAAACAATAGCGTGCGTTCTTTCCTCACGGAGGAGCGATTTCCTCCACGTAAAAAGAGGTACATTTCGCGACGAACCCCGGAGTCGCGGAACGGAAGAACTCGCGAAGGATGTGAGAAAACGGTACCCGAAGATAAATCGAGCTGGTGTTTGTTCACGCTTCTCGATTTTTTCGGTACAATCCGTGTTTGACTTCCGATGACGACGTCCGTCATTCCTCGACGCCGATACGACGGGGTTTCGCGCGTTATCTCGTTTCGCGAGTACTGGTTCCGGCCGCAATATTTTTCCCACGGTTCGGACCGCGAAACCGATCGATAAACTTCATCGATTTTCTGTTTGCCGTTCGCCGTTTGCGTAGGATTTCGATCGATCCGTTCCCATTGCCTCGGCCAACGAAAATGAACGCGAGCAGAGAAATTAACCCGCGAGATTCTCGAATGAATCGGAATCGAAAGAAAATCATTGAACGCGAAGGGGTGAACAAGCGAAACCGATCGATAAACGTCATCGATCTTCTGTTTGCCGTTTGCGTAGGATTTCGATCAATATGTTCCCATTGCCTCGGCTAATAAAAATCAACGCAAACAGAGAAATTAAGGATGTTCTGGAGGTACATAAAAACGCAACAAAATTTTTGAAAATTTTAGTAAAAAATAAAATATAAAAGAGATATAATTCTTACTAAATTAATGCAATTACCAAAGTTTGGGTTCGATTCACTGCACCGTTCAATATTTATAGCAACTTAAATCAGGGATTACAATCATTCGCAAAAGTCACTCACAATTTTTTATAATATGAAGACAATTTGATTAAAAAATAAATATAACATGAAATTCGCTAATTAAACGAAAGCTCTTTAAATTAATCTATTTGTTTTAATGCAAAATTTACTCAACAATGGCTTTCATTCTCAACATCCTCAACCTGCGAGATTCTCGAATGAACCGGCATCGAAAGAAAAGGGTTGAAGGGGTGGAACCAGCGAAACCAAAGCCGACGACACACGTGGAATTACAATGTACTCGTGCAAGGTATCTTTTCGCGTATTTACATACGTACATCATAATACATACGCGACACATTATATTTGTCTTCGCGGTTCCCCACGGGTAACGTCTTATCAACCGGCAAACACGTAATATATCCTCGTGAAAGATACGCGCCGGTGCAGGTTACACCGTTCCATCGGCCAATGTCACATTGAGATTAGACTGTTTGCAACTAACATGCTTTTCGTATTTACACGGATTACTCGTTTTCGCCGTTATCGCGGATCGCCACGAAAATCGACAGGCGACGGGCATCGGCAAGTTGCGTAATCGATTTTCGAAAATAAGACCAGTTCAAGGAAACTAGAAATTTATCGGCGTTCGCGATTGATGCGGATTAAGGGAGTTGGACTCCTTTTTGCAGGATTGCAAGGGTGCGAAATTTGCGGTCTCATTTCTTAATAATAATAATAATTATAATATAATAATAATAATAATTATTATTATTATTATTATTATTTATTATAGACGGACTTGAAGCTCTTTTACATAAGTGTCAACAAAAAAAAAGAGTCTAATAAAAAACAAAATATAATAATATAGTATATAATAAATTTGATGATTTCGGTGCACAGTTCGATCAATTATGACTGACAACAAGAGCGGGTTCACAAACACTTTAAGCGAAATCTAATTATGGATTAATTAATCCATTAAATAGGATTATTGCAAAATCTTGCACTATTTATAATCGTGTTGATTTTGTTCACCAATTCTTTATTAAATTTTCAGCATTTCATTCATTTTTATTAGCAATGAATAATCGGAAATGAATTATAGTTTGGATTTGGAATCTTTAATGAAGGGTTCTTATTTCGTTCGAGAAAAATTCTTTTAAAAATCTGAATCTTGAAAAATTGACTTTTGGCCACGAAAAGCGGGTTTCCAGACCATAGTGCGCCGATCGAGCGACGCCGGCGCTCTCGAGATCGGCAATTACCGACAAATCGAACGTGTCCGGGCGGCATTGAAATCGAGAATGTCGTCTGGTCGTGGCCGGTCGTTTTCACTGTCGCCGATAGCACGCTACCTCCGGTAAAATCCGCCTCCAAGTTGCAGGAACGCGTTCACCGTTCGCCGTTCGCTCTTGCTCTTGATATCGTCCGTTCTCCAACACCGGCGTCGTCGTCGGCGTCGTCGTCGACCCGTTTGATTGTTCCTCGGCGAACGCGGACTCTCTGTTAACTTGTCGCATCAAGGTTGACGAGTGGTAGCACAATTATATTCACGATTCTACACAGCTACGACGCGATTAAGTTCGCGAGCATATTTCGGCGAGAAGCTGTGATTACGAAAGAATAGGTCCCGCGCGACGAGGAACCCATCGCGAGAATTGAATTCGCGCGATCCCTGAACATCACGAAAAGTAAACGTCCTTGCTTTTTGGGATTCCATCGGGTTCGCGCGGGGACATTCTACCTCGTTCGACGACTGTTGCTCGACGCTCGATTCGATCCTAGCGTTTCCGTGTGTCTCGAGAGAAACACTCGTTCTCGCGAGAACCACCTCCGCCAGATTAAATACAAGAGACTCTGGTTTCGCGGAAATAGTTCTGCGGTTTTCAGCAAAAACGCCGCGTCTTGGCTTCTCAAAAAATTCGAGTTTACGCGGTAATTGGTCTTCATTGTATAGGATTTCTGTATTCACCAGAAAGAAGTCATGAGAAGCATTATTTTTAATTTAATTAATATAAATTTCATATATAAAAATTTTTTATATGAAAATTCAATATATACCTCAATAATATTAAACTTTCTATATAAATTTCATATATAAAAAAAAATATATATATAGTAAAAATTATGTAATTAATTATGTTCAAAATTTATTAGGTCTCACTAAGCAGTTACAGAGCAAAATATTATAAAAAAATAATCTATAATAATAATAATAAAAAATCAGAAGGCTCAAAGAAATAATGCAATTTAACCGATGTCATAAAACATTGAACAAGAATATCAACGAAATTGAAATATGAGACATGCGACATTCTTTCTGACAACCACAGAGTTTGTTTTTGTTTATTGTTTATTTAACGTCGCATCAACTGCCTTATAGTTAATCAGCAATCGAACCACAGAGTTTGCGACAAAGTTCGACGCGACGCGCAGCTTATGCGTGTCGAAAATTCCGATTTCGATCGAGTTTCTCGAGATAAAGGAGCTTAACGCCGGTGTTTGTCGAAGTTTGTCACGCCGTCAAACGAGATACCTTTATCGTGTTATATCTCGACTGATTTCTCGGTTTGCATTCGAATTTCCGTGTATCTGGGAAATCGGTGGTATCGGCAGAATCGCGAATCGACCGGAGAAACCGAACGAGCAAAAAAGTTCGGTCGATCGTTCGGATTCGCGGGATCGCCTCGAATAATCCATCGATTATTAGCGTCCAGGCGTCGGAGTCCGTGAAACGATTCCGATGGGTGGACACGGGGACGCGTGTGTCGTGCGCCGAGATACGCGCGCTGTCACTTTCATTGCCGTCCACATGTCTTTACGCGATAATTGCGATCTGGTTAGCGAGTCTCGGGAGAGGAAATCGCTCGTAACGCGGCTGTGCTTGTCGGTCGCGAGCCAAGGCGACGCGACGCGGCGCGACGCAGACCAGGCAACGAGCATACACAGAGTTGCCCGTTGTTCCGCCCATCCGTGAGAAAACGCGCGCGTTTTCCAGTAATCTTGGCACAGATACGCGTAGGTATCCGTGCGGACGGCTTTTCATCGCCTTCCATCGAAGCGGAAACGTCGATCTGGGAAAGATCGGCGCGGTATGCTTTCCTCGAATCGTCGACGAAGGCATGTAAGGAAAGCCAGTCCTATGGTGTTCATGATTCGTATTGTAAAGAACGAGAAAATCAAAGAAACAATCTGCGACAACGCGAAATTTGAAGAAATTTGAAAAAACTCTTTGCTGCACGTCCTTGTGCTCCTGAATACATTTATCCGATGCCTATAGCAAGAGCTCTAGCAGGAACAGGAGCAAGAGCAAGCAGGTGAGTCCCAGAGTCTAGAATGTAGACTGTAGAAGAAAATCTGCGACAACCCGAAATTCGAAGAAACTCTTTGCTGGACGTGTTGTTGCTCCTGAATATATTTGTCCGATGCTATAGCAAGAGCTCTAGCAGAACCAGGAGCAAGAGCACGCAGGTGAGAATCCCTGAGTCTCGTGTCATAGGTAGAGCCGTGTCCATCTACAGTTTAAAATGTAGAGTGTAGAAGAAACTCTTTGCTAGGCGAGCTGTTGCTCCTGAATACATTTGTCCGATGCTATATCAAGAGCTCTATCAGGAACAGCAACAATAGCACGCAGGTGAGAGTCCTCTAAGTCTCATATCATAGGTAGAGCCGCGTCCATGTTGAATGTAGACTGTATAAGAAAATCTTTGCTGGGCGTGCTGTTGCTCCTGAATACATTTGTCCGATGCTCCAGCAAGAGCTCTAGCAGGAACAGGAGCAAGAGCACGCAGGTGAGTCCCTGAGTCTCGTGTCATAGGTAGCCGCGTCCGTGTAGAGTCTAGAGTGTAGACCGGCGCAGAGGTTCGCGACGAGACTACGTCGTCGGTTCCTACGGTATCTATACAGTGCCTATACGATGGCTATACACGAGGTCGGCAGAACACTTGGAAGAGGCGAGCGTACGTGTCAGGTACACGCGTACGTGTTCGTTATACAACTTTTCCAGCAGTCACGGAGGCGTAGAGGTGAGCCGGTGGCTTGTGGACGATCGAAAGTGGGGGAACAGAATGCGGAATAGCCTAGAATGTGATGCGAGCGTTCTCCATGGCTCTCCTTGCTCTCTCTCTCCTTCTTTCTTTCTATCTCTTTCTTCCTCCTCCCTCAACCTCACCCCCTACTCTTTCTCTCTCGTTTTCTCCTCTTCTCGTTGCCCGTTTCCCTGTCGCCTCGGTAGATCTTTCTTGAGGCCGCCGTTCGCTCGACCTGCCCTCTTCTCCTCCCTGCTCTTCTTTGATTTCGTTATTTTGTCGCTTTTTTCGCTTGATTTCCTTTTTCCGCGCTTCGTATTTACCTCATCCTTCCTTATTTCTCTGGATATTTCTCTGTATCTTTCGCACGTTTCTTGGTCAATGTCAACAGAGGGGGATGCTTCTGTAATCTGTAATCTATAACCGGATAGTACCAACCGATCAAGTTTCTCCGTTATTCTCATTCGGCTCGATTGTTCTTTCCTCTGTCGAGGTTCTGTTTCTTCTGGACTATCTTTTATAATTTTATGCTGAGTATGGTCCACGGATTCTTTGCTTCTCTAATCGCACTCTGATTATATTTCTATCGCTCGTAATATGGTATAGCATACGATACATTTTTAATATTATAATCAGTGTTAGTTATTATATACAATATATTATATATTGTACTACATATATTATATACAATATTGTATTATATTATATACAATATTATATAGAAATTTAATCTTGAGAGATTATTATTATTTATTATTCAAAAATACTGGATTCATGGATTCCTCAATTGATTGTTAGTTATCGTTAATGGTGGGACCACCGGACGCGACACCTCTGACACGCACCTTCGCGAGCAATTTCTCGGTGGAAGCTGTCGAGCATAAAATCGATCTATCGGTCTCCATCGACATGCGAACGGCTAATCCCTCGCTAAACGCTCGATCGTCGTCTTGGGAAAAAGGATTCTCTTCGAGTAGGCATCGAGATCTCCAGGTATCGAGATCTCCTCTTGGAAAAGTCTGATTCGAGAGGAATAAGGGGTGACGAGATACGGGCCACCTGCCAGGATAGAAGGAGCAGGAAACCACCTCGAAGAGCTGTCGGAAGATCTTTCGTGTATCGGGATAACGCGATTAACGAAGCCGACGCGTTGCTCGAGGCGTGATTTTACAGGATGTGTCGCGACGGGGGCACCGCCCTCCCCATCCGTTCCTGCTAGTTTCCCGTAAGATTTATTCGGAGGGACTCGGACATTAATCATTTCACGGACTTTTCGTAGAATCGTTTCGATGATTGCAAATTATTATTATTATTTATTTATTATTATCCTTTTACATTATCTATTATATTATTATTTAAATAATAGATAATGTAAAAGGAAATTTTATAATTATATTATCCTTCTACAAAACTGTTAACAATAACAAAGAAGAAAAAAATATAAGACAACTCTTTTCATGTTGTCTCGACAAGTTAATTTCTACTTCAGAGATACCGGAGAACGGCTCTCCTGGTTCGAAAAGTACTGCAAACTTGTTTCAGGCTGATCGTTCGAAAATACATTGCGCAACCAGATAGCAACAGGTGCAATTCGATCGAACACGTTCGAAACTTCGGACGATGATAGTGTGTTGGAAAATGCGACGCGGACGAGAGCTCTTTTCTTGGTGTGGGCGGAACGTCGAGAAGGGTCGGGATCGATGGTAGATCGATGAGAAAATGCCGATACTACTTCACGATGGTATTAAGTTGTTGCATATGAAATGTTTGATTTTAGAATGCAACTCTTGTAAAACGTTTCGATCAAGAATAAATAATATCGCAGTCTATAAGCTGATTGTGTAAAGCTTTAAGGTATGAAGCTAATTATTTTTATTTATTATTATGAACGAAAAGAAGCTCTTTTTACATAAGTATTTACAAAGAAAACAAAAAAAAAATAAATGTATATAAACAAAAATTTGTAATTATACTTTAAATATCTTTAAATTTGCAAATTTAATATTTGAATTAAACTGTGCACCCCTCTCATACATCTGTAAAAATAACTCATTGTGATTCTTGGTCAAAATCTTGGTCGAAAAGAACTACAAAATCAAGATAAGTCGAGAATTAAATCAAGCCAAAATAAATTTTAAAAAATCAAGTACCAAAATCTTATATTAACCGCAATACAATCAAGAAACTTGAAATTTCTACATAAGAATACGTTGGGTGTACAAAATTGCATTTGTTTAATGTCACTGTTAAAAATCGGACATTTCCTAAGCAACAACCTAACATATTCGATTTTCCGAATGGAAATGGCCGATGATACTGTGATGCAAATCAGCTAATCGAAAGAGTCCTTTCATCCTAAAGTGTTGGTCTGCTCAAAGTGGAGAACAACGAGCATTTCGATACATTTGTAATGGAAAAAGTCTTAGAAAAAGATTGAAGGAGAGACAGAAAGAGAGAAAGGTCGAGTATGTATCTGCGTGTCGCGCGATTCGGGAAACCGGTGATCGTCTCGAGGACAGAGAGAGAGAGAGAGAGAGGGGTTCGGTCGAAATCAAATAAAGCGTACGTTGTTGGCTCGCGCAGATCAAACAGATTACACGGTCCTTTCCGGTGTTATTGGAAATACCGGAGTCCGGAGGTGCTCGTCTCTCGACGCGTCTCGGAGCGTCTTGTTTAATCGTCTCGCATCCTCTACAACATCTATCTGTCGCCTTATCGTCGGCTAATCTGCTCCAGGAGATTTAGCAGAAGTACCGGAGGAGTTTAAGTTCGGTCGTGTTCATTCGAAGGGACGCGAGATACGCGAGACGCGACACTCGGGCATTAACGCCCCGCTGAGATTCTATTTCTTATACTGGCACCTAGCGTTTCTTTGCTCGTCGATTTAACCACCGATTAGACGAAATTCGTGGATTCGAGATCGCCGACGTCGAAGCGTTCTCTGTAGAATCGATGAAGCGATAGGATCCGTGACTGGAGATCATCATCGTGACGAAACAGACTTTTCCTCGAGTTTATACGGTAGCCGCGTCTTTTTGGCGGAAGAATATCGATGGTAGCTTTGGAAACCCACTTTTCGTGGCCAAAAGTATTTTAACGTTATTTTAAAGTTGAAGGTTGTAATCTATATAAGTAATTTTTATTTTCGATCGTAATGTTAAGATAATTGGAATATATTTTCCGCGGCGCAACGGTTCGTTCGTCAAGTTGGCCTTGAAAACGTTGTATTTCAGCAATGAACAATCGGAAATGAAGAATAATTTGAATTTGGAAGCTTTGAAGGGTTCTACTCTGTTAAAAAAAATGGATGAATCTTGAATCTTGAAAAATTGATTTTTGACCACGGAAAGCGTGTTTCCAGACCATAGTGCGACGATGACGCGCGTAACGCCATCGTCCATGCGTACCTCGAAAATCCCAGCATTTGTTGACGAGCGAAGGCTGATTGGGGCTTACCGATCCATCGTTCGACTACCATCTAATCCGCTGCCTATCTCTCCGTTCATCCTCTCTCCGTGATCGTCTCATTGTTATTCGTCCCAGAGTCCCAGAGATCAGTGGCCGACGAGGATTCGTCGAACCGAATCAATTTCCGTTTGTCCTGCCAGAGGATCCTCGCGACTCTGCTGTACCGTCCATCCTCTAGATCCACAAAAAACATAATCACACATCAACGTCCTCTTCCAAAGTAGGCGACCACCTGAAAAATTGAATTATATAATTTATATCTATTAATTTTCACAGACGCAATTATATATTCTTGAAAATGGTCTCAAACTAGACCGAAACGTTGGAAAAAGTTATATTAATTTGCAAAACTGCTTAGTTAGTAACATAGGATCGAACCTGTGCGAAGTAAACATCAACGTATTTGTAAACACTCGGTTGGGTCTTCCTCTCGGTCGGTTTCTTTCCTCTTCCGTTCGTTTCTCCGCGAATCGAGGAAGAAAGGCCACCAATGAGTCTGTGCCAACGAGACGACTGGGGGACCAACCGAAATAGAACCGAAAAGAACGGAAAGGAAGATAAAGGGAACGAGAAACGAGATGAAACGAAGGAAGAGAGAATCAGGGGCCTAAAGAAAAGAGAAAGGCGGAATGAGTCAGATGGAAACGTTCGTTGGTAGAGACGCGCACGTGTGCGTGTCGTACGAGTCCACCCAGTATGTTAATTCGCGCTGATGACCCCATCAGGAAACATGCTCACCGCTGAGTGGAGGAGCCGAGTTTTCGTTTCGTTTCGTTCCCCGTGTACGTGCGCACTCGCGCGAGAGTCTGACTCTCTACCTCCACGTAGACACGCGCGAGAGAGTATACCTGCCTCCGAACAATCGTCATCCCCGACCACGGTTCACGCCCACGCACTTGCTCAAACATTCCAGTCGCACGAAGCGCGCCAGGCTAATCGCAATGGAATTACTATCCTCGCTCGTTAGGAACCATTAATAGCGATCCCCTAAGATCGATCGGCGCAGCGATGATCAAAACTTGACGAACACTCGAAACATGGTACGGTATTTTATCGATAAATGTCCAAAAAGTCTGACCTGTAAATGTCCCAGATCTATTCCCACTACTGCGGGGTGTACCTCCTTGAGGGGCCATGAAATATGACACCTAATCAGAATTTCCAACTTCTCTATTTTCCATTATTTTTTAATGGGGCTTCGATGACCATATTTGTGGCATTTTTCTAAGAAAAATCATACCAAATATGATATAATTCCAGTGATGTTTACCTGTGTAATAGACAATTAAAGTTTCGGGCGCAACTCTCTGCGTGTCTTTGTCTTTCCTTGCGCCCGAAACTTTGATTGTATATTACACGAGTAAATATCATCGGAATTATATCATATTGGGTATGATGTTAATTGGAAAAATTCCAGAAATATGGTCATCGAAGCCCTTTTAAAAAATAATGGAAAATAGAGAAGTTTCGGCGACCGAGGCCCCTCGAGCTCGGCTATTCTTCTCCACGTTTGACAAAACTCAAAGAATACTGTCCCTGGCGTATAAATGTCCCTCGGCAGCCCCGTGCTGGGGACTTATATGGATAAAGTACTGTACTTCAACATCAAAACGTTGCGACAGGATTCGAGACCACTAGGATTTCGCGCGTTTACTCTAAATCGAGAATAAACGACGCCCTGGACACATCACTAGGAAACATCCCTGTCGCGTGCATTTTTCAAACTGAACGCCTAGCTAATGAAATGTTCCCAGCATTTTTAGGTTAATTGTTAATGGTTTCTACGAAGTTCCCGGTTTCAGTTGCCTTGAGGCACGAGAGAGGAAAACAAGGGAATATCTGCGCATCGCGTATTGGTCCCCGATGATCGTATGTACCTTCTTTTTCTCTCTGTGTGTATGGGGTGCAGACGCACCTCGGCCTGATGAAAACATAATAAACAACTTTTTAAAAACATCGCTTATATTAATCCATTAACTGCCAAGTACGAGATATCTTCGTAGTAAGCGTATGTACCAAGATTCCGTTTTGTCGATCGTACGAATTAATAGAAATTGTGTTTATAGTCATTAATGTCTAAAAAATATGATTTTCTCCTCTTCAGTCCATTTTAATATAAACGTGGTTTTTAAAAAAAAATTTAAAAACTATTCTCGATACAAACGTAATCTAGCAAGTCCACCGTCGACAAAATCACCGATATTACGGTTCCCTCTCGATGGCGTCAGAAGATTCGATGATCGATGCGCGATCGAAATGGGGGTGGAAGCAGTAGCGGACCATTTATACCGATGAATACACACCCTGACGTAAGTCGTTGCGAGATGACGTTCCTCGTCGTCCGTCATGCGACGCACGATTATTCGCCTTCGGGAGATATCATCGGATTCTTCGCGCCGTAGAACATTTCCGATCGCTACCGTCTCGGATGTTCCGATCGTTCGAGATTACGGTTCCCCGGGACGAAACCAATTTGGTAGAAGCAATGAGATACAACGAAGCAACGTGAAAGACCCAAGAAAAATCGTCTTCTCTTCTCGACACCCTTCGTCACGTAGATTGGGTCTCGTGGCGAACGAAGTTGAGCGGAAAATTTACAATCGTTACATGAGTACCGATCTACAATGTGACTATCGCTTTCGATGGAAGATCCTCTTTGCAAATGGTTGCTCGCGAATCACATCTAAAACCGTTGTCGATCATAGATTGTGAATTTTAAATAGCTATGAAAATACTTCTAAGATTTAAAACGAAAAACGTGGGGCGCAAGAGTCCCATGGAAATCACCGACACTTTTCCCGACACGGTTTTCACCGCCTCCAGATTTGACCGACAACGCCTTTAACCGACAGCGGATTTGATCGGCAACGAATCTAAAATCGTTGTCGGTGAAAATTGTGTCGGTGATTTCCATGGTACCCACATGAAGACATCGGCGATCTTTGCATAGATTTCGTTAAGCGAATCGAAAACTTTCGGATCGAGAAATGTATTTTGGGGACGGGACGGTCTCCGGGCAAAAAAGAAAAAGAACAAGGCACGGGTGTAGAGGTCACTGGGTGTAATAAATTTTCAGTCGAATCAATAAAAGCGACCGTGATAATTAGATTCCAACGAAAACGGTCGACGGCGCGGGAGGGTTGGGGATGGCTCGTTGGAACGATGCTGGCTCGTTTATTTTTGGTGGACACGAGGCGCACGGCTATGCTTCTACTATGGTTCGGCTATGGCTGCAGCGCGACGGATACTAACACGAACGGAGAACCAGTGGATCAGGATTACACGGATCGGTTGTTGTCGCGTCCGTGGCGAGTGGGTAGATTAGCTACGGTCGGAGGGAAACGGGGCAAATGAGAGTGGTTTCGCGAGCAGACGATCCGCAAAAGGGAGGTTAGGGGATCCAGATTGAAAATCGGTGGTCAGGTAGTCGTAGGACGACACGGTCTGCGAACTCGGACCAGGTCCTCCGCGTTCTGAAGCCGAATTCTTCTCGTATTCCGCGTCTCCTCGCGTCGCGCTGCGCTGCCTCGCGCTGCCTCGCGCGTCTTCCGCCGCAGCCCCAACGAGCCCTCTGATTTATGGCGGCCATTCATTCTAATCGTCTTGCATCTCGCCAGCCCGGAGCAACCCTCCCTACCGCGCGTAGACGCACTTCCCGAGACACCGCCCCCGGCGACCCGTGCCTAATTGAATACAAAAATTCGAATATTTAGTCGAGACCATAAACCATTCGATTAACGAGATTCTTGGTTCGAACCTGCTTTCGTACCTCGTAAATTGTACTCGTGGCGACTCAGCTCCTATCGTTGTTGTTCCTGCCGCTTCGTAATCGGGTATTTCGCTTGTTGGATCGCTCTTGTTTCGACTAAGATGTAAGTACAGGAAAACCTTAAATACTGTCGTCTACGTAAACGTTGTCCAGTGTGTACTCACTCCACTGTCTGTCTACGCTGTGTCGACACTTTTGGTCACGCGATGCGTATTTCATTCTGTCTTTCTTTGTGTCCGACTCTCTATTGAAGTCTCGGTCGGCGCGGTCGGCGTGTAGACACAATCCTAAATAAAAAAAACCGGATTAAAAATATATAACATAATTTTTTCTAGTCCTACACAGATTCCTAACCTCGTGCAAATAGTCCTGAAAATTTTCGATTGTGAATTTTGAATAGCTATGTAAATACTTCTAAGATTTAAAACGAAAAACGTGGGGCGCAAGGGTCCCATGGAAATCACCGCCACAAATTTCGCCGACACGGTTTTCACCGACAACGAATCTAAAAGCGTTGTCAGGTAAAGTCGTTGACGGTCAATCCTAGAGTTGAAATCTTATTTTCGTATTTTCATTGCTATTAAAAATTCACAATCACAAATTTCGTTTAACGTGGTAAGAATAAAATAATCTTTTTAAACACAGTCTGTCAAGAATACGCCTGTCGGACAGTATTCAAGGATTTACTGTATCTCGATAAGAGCTTTAAAAATCGTCAAGCGTCAAACATCGAAGAGGGAAACGGCCAAAATATTATTGTTGTACATAACTCTATCCAACGAGGCAACGAAGTGTAATCGTGCGTCATTTGCTAACGTTCTTGGAAGGGCAACTTATTCAAAACACTGTGGCACTCGACAGTGTTATAGTCAAGTCTATGTTTATGTTTACAGCATCGTCTCGACGCTGTCACAATGTTCCTCGTTCGAAGCGTTGGTAGACGGAGGAGGTTTTCTTCCGCGAAAACCTGCCGATAATCGGAAAGTCATGTAGGAAAATTATGATCAAACGATTCGCGCAAAGGCGGTCGCACGGGCGGATTGCGACAGAAGAATGATCTACGAATAGGATGAAATCGCGGCAGTTAATTAGCGACTAATGCATATAATTAACTCGAATAACCGGTTTACAGAGTTACGGTAGCAATAATCGTAACGACTGCGATCCGCGGTGGCCATAAAGCGGCTCGCACCGAGAGAGTACGCATTTGCAACACGGATTCGCGTTGAGGATGTTGTGGAGGTACGATGAGAGACAAACGTACTAGAAATTCAAAATCCATCAATATATTAACAATGAAAGCCATTCATGAGTATATTTTGCATTGAAAAAAATAGATTAATTTAAAAAGCTTTCCTTTAATTAGTGAATTTTATGTTGTATTTATTTTTTAATCAAATTGTCTTCAAGTGGAATTTTATTAATTCTCCATAAGAAGATGTGTTAAAATGTGCAAACTCTTTAAGTTGCTATAAATATTAAATAGTGCAGTGAAAATCGAACCCAAACTTTGGTAATTGGATTAATTTAGTAAGAAATATTATCCTCAATAACATTAAATTTTTTATACAAATTTCAATATATAAATACATATATATTTATCTTGTAAAATTTTCAAAAATTTTCTTGCGTTTTTAATTACCTCCAGAACGTTTCTTCTTTTACTTGTCGTATCGCGGTTTCACGATCGTTGCAGAGCTGTTCCGCGCGTTTCTTTGCGAAATGGTTTGCTGAAAGACAGAAACAATTTCTCCGCGGGAAATCGTTCGGTCGAATCACCGAAAATAGATGGAACCGTTGAAAACGGAAGGGAGGGGAACGAGAGAAGGCGAATTCACGGTATCGGGGCCGGATTGTATCGTTTGTCGGCTAAAAGCTTTTTGACGAGAGAGCTATAACCGAGGAGTGCGGAGGGGTATCGCGAGCGACACGGCTCGAAATAGGTTGGAAAAGGACGATCGATCGTTCCGGCCCGGGAGACGGACAAGGAGAAGGCTATAGGGAGTTAGGAAGCGACGACCGAGGGGACAAGAAAGAGGGAAAGAGACGAAGCATCTCCGAAGGGATGAGTTTGCACCTAGCTTGTGGTATACGTATATAGAGGTGGGCGACGGGTGGCGAACAGACAACCGGCACGCGAGGTCGACACGAGAACCGTAGTCGGAGGATCGCAGGCTGGGGGTTGGCCGCCCCATCGGCTCGTTTAATTAATTAAAAGTGCATTAGCGGGGGCAGACGACTTTACGGGGGTTCCTGGGTACGTGTGTAACGATCCTTCGACCGGAACAGCCGCGCTATTACTTTCGTCAACACGAGAACGCCTCCGGAACAGACACGTTCCCATGACGTTTTCGGGCCGAAGGATAACCCCGTCCGATTACACGGTTCATCGCGCGCCTTTTATTCCCTCCTTCGTGTCCCATTTACTTTTTTCTCGCGGTTACTCGCGCTTGGAACTTTTCCAGTCGTTCGCGAACTTCACCGATCTCTGCCAGCATCGGTATTTTTCTTAGCATTCTTAACATCCGGAATTAGAGGTTCTTGAGTTCATTTGAAGCAACATTTTCCTTTGCAAAAAATGGCGTCCGCAGCTTTGGAGTTATTAACGAAAAACACGGACAATCTTCTCCCATAACCTAGCACAACTTGGCACAATTGAGAAAATTGAAAAAAAGTAAAACGTGGGGGCTACTCAATAAATCGTTTTTCTCAATTTTTCATCCTATTTTTTATATTATAGTTGTAATATTCGAGCATAGTATAGCACAAACATAAAAATTCAGCACAACTGATGATATTATTTAATTCAACAATTGGGGGGCTAGCTTCTAGGAGGTCTGGTAAGGGTGGTTATACTTCTGCAACTCTTTCAAGTGTCTCTGTTTACTAGACCGAATCTAGAAGACAAAAATCTTGCGATCACCATTTATCTTTTACTCTCGCGAAACTCGGAGAAACAACGTCGCTAAGGGGGGCCCAGTTGCACGACCGGGACGAGGACAGGGAACAAGGAGAAGGGAGCGAACGTATTATCGGGATTACGCCGGAGAGAACAGATAGAATCAAAGCACCAGGTGCAAATTACAAGGGGGATGGCCAGGTAGCACGGAAGTTTGACGCGCTACCAGCTGACTGGTCTGCGAGCGAAGCGTGTAATCACGCTAATGCGGCGCGTCGTTGGCAAGAGTGATCCCGGTTTCGCCACAGGGATCACCCCGGATCGACTTTTCAGTGACTCATGCGCGTCATTGCGTAACTACTTCAGCTCGATAACGATAATCTTGCTCCTCCTGCGAGCGAGCGTGATCGTCGATCATCGCGCGCGGAACAGCGGTGATCCTGATCACAGGGAACGAGCGAGACGACGAATCGTCCGAGATCGCTCCACCTGGAAATTTAATAAGGCACGGTAATCAAATGGTCGGCCCCGCGAGAACCTCCGGGTCGATCGAATACTGACCGACGACGCGAGACGTATCGACACGGAATCACGTTTTGTTTCTCGACGATAAACCTATCGAGCAATAAAATCGATTATTAAATCTTTCAACTTAGAAAAATGTACATACTTTTCATTTTTGTGGTGGTAGCTGCATAATTTTAATAGTTATTATTATTATTTATTACTAACTGACTTGATTACTAGAAACGTTGTCCTGTAAAAAAATTTTAATAGAAAAAACACTCATTTTTTCTGGCAATTTTTTTTTCTTTCACTAAAAACCTTATTCGGACTATTATGAAGATTTTTTTAAAAATTAGTCAAATCGGTGCAGTCGTTCTCAAGTGATGCATTCGGCGCACCGATATATCGAGATATCGCGAGATATCGATACTCTGAATGCTCGACGATTCGTAACTATATCTTGGACGACAGCAAAGGGCTGAAGTCCTTGACATGATTTCGACGACCGGCTGAGACGAAACGTTCGAGTTTAACGGGGACTCGTTGGTCTCGACGAATCGATGCGATCTCGATACATCGCGTCAACGTAGATATGTAGAACGCGTGGTTCGTAATGAGGGAATGCGCGAATCGCGTGAGACGTTCGTCCAACATTGAGATCGATGATGAAGCGGCAGGCAAGGTCTAAATCGAGGCGAGGCCGAACGAATCCGATGGAATCGAACGGGAACCGAGGAAATTGACGGAGGTCGAGGAAGATCGGTTCGAGTATCGATAAACGGTTCGGAGTAACCAATAAAAAAAATTTCATATACCCTCCTGAAATATTATCATACAATATTATTATACAATGGTTTTAATAAGGAAAGCAACTGATTCAACAACTACACAAAAATTTATAAAAAGAACTAACTAACAAATTAACATGTATTATTCGAAAGAGATTATTTTATAATATATTTTAGTACAAACCTCATGTGAATATCTCAAAAGGTGCAAAAGTTATACACAAATGTCCCTAAATGTTTCGATCCGGACCACTGTGGCGACGGGGTAACAGAATGACGGGAAGAGGGAGTAGTTGTTGACAGAGAACTCGTGTCGAAGAGAATTCAATTACGATGGAAAGTAGGGTCGGACGTATGCGCGAAGAGAGAGAGAGAGAGAACAGGCTCCCCTTTTTTCTGGACAAACATCGTGGAACGATATCGCGGGGTCACCTCGACCCTTCGGGGCTCACGGTTTACGGTGTACGGGACGATCGAAGGGAGTCAGCGTAGCGCAGCGGTGGGGCAGACCCGGTGGTTTGGCACGCGCTCGGCCTGACTAAGGTAACGCAAACTGTCGGCTGTCAAACTGCCCGGTGGGAGGGCACGAAAGAACGAAGATGTGCCCACGCGTGCACGTGCCTTTTAATATGCCATAATGCGTTGCATGTCCACATTCATTAAGTAATTTTCTGGCCCCGAAAGTCACTGCCCTGACGACTATTGTGATCCGACGCGTCAGACACGGACGCTGTTCTAGTCCGGCAGGGATTCCATTACTACAGCGAGTCCGGAGAATAAAATCGCGTGAGAGTCAATTCAACGTTTATCCACTCGACATTCTTTTATCGCGACATCTTTGTATCCGCGAACGTTTCTGTTTTTTTTTCATATTTAGAACGTGTTGTCTAGATAATGGGGGAAATGATCAGGATCAGGTAATGTCGAAGAGTGGTTGGAGAAATTGAGGAGTAGGAGAGAAAAGAGAAAATGAATATACCAAAGAACATACCAAACTAACAAGGATGCAATAAATAAATAAATAGGTTAGTGATAATTAGGATATTCAAAGTGTAGGACAGAGAATGTCCTTACTTAACTGTAATTATATATAGAAATTTCTTCGTACTCCAATTTTGATGAAATTTTAATACATTATGCAGCAACACATTCTGAACAACTTTTTCCTTTTCCAATATAGAGGGTCGCTTTTAGTTTTCGAGATATTTGCAAAAAAACTATCGTGAATACTGTATTAAATTTTTCGTATTCCTACACGCTCCGCGGCAACGTAAGTTTATTTTTTATTTGTAATGCAGGGATACCATAATTCCATTACTCCATCGACTCCGCAGAAGAAAAAAATTGCAAGAGAGTGAATTCGACTGGCCTATACGCTCGACATTCTTCCCTCGCGACATCTTTGTATCAACAACGTTTCTGTCTTTCATATTTATGACGCGTTCGACCCGGTGCGAGTGCGGAGGGTCCGCATAAATTTCCGTGCCCTGTGGTTACGGTGAAATCGCGCGCCGCTTCGCGTCGTTTCGAGCCGAACCGCGCGCGTCATTTTCTTCGAGACGCGCGCGGGCAAGCGCGATTGTTTCGCCGTGTCTAAAGGGTACGCGAAAGAATAATTTGGACGATGGCAATTTGTTGGCGTAACGGTAACGCGGCGTACGTGAGGTCAGCGTCGCGAGGCGCACGAGAGGCGCGCGAGAAGCGGTAAAACTGTTTTTCGTCGTGGTCTCATTTAATCGACGATACTCGACTTTCGCGAGTGTCGCGAGGCAGCGTGTTCCATTATACAGAAAATGTCGCAAACAGCTGGAGAGAGAAAAAAAAACTACAAAAGACGGGAACACCTTGGACGAGCACTTGGTTAGAAGCTAACGCTCCTGGCACGTAGTCCGTAGACCGGCGCAGCTTCTACCACCTAGTATCGCAACTGGGTGAACGAGGCAACCGAGAAGCCGAGTTCTGAGATCAAGTCACGCGTAGCCTAAAGAAAGTTGTTTAAAGGTCAGTGTAGCTCGACTTGCATCACAAATGCCAATCTAGTTACGAAATGTGTAGAGGGAACAATGATACTCTCGTGGAAAGTAATTCGTTCTCTCTCGGCCACGGGTAGGGATTCCTCCTCCACGTTAACCCTCTTCTTCTTCATAATTTTTTTTTCATCGCGAGATTGCTTCTCGGATTCGACGGAAACTCGGAAGCTTTCCCACGAGCTTTTTATGGAAAATTCCGATCCATTTTCTCCAATACGTATAGTTTTTTTTCTTCTTTTTGTAATTTTCAGAAGTATCGCGAATTATTAGGTACATCTATCGGTGGGCAAGCCGTATCTACCATCTTCTTCATATCCGCGAAATAATGCTGAATAATTTCGCCATAAATACATGGCGCGTCCGCGTGGGCGTAAAGTAACGATAATGCAAGTAAATAATGGACGCAAGAGTTTTATTACCTAGCCGGCTGAATGGCGAGATAGAATCTACGTGTCCACGGCAGTACAGCCCCCTCGAACCCGTCGGACAACGGAAGAGAACGGAACGGGAGAAAAGGGAAAAGAAGAGAAGAGCAGCACGGGGCCGAGACGAGACGGAACGGGGCGAGTGTGTTTCGGTCCTCCTCTTCGTCGCACGTCGTTTCCGATGCGTTTCCATGATATTTCGCTCTAACGAGTTTCCCGAAGATCGTCTATGTCGATGACAATTGTCGCGTTTCTTGCAATATTTAATATTTTAATAAGCAGCTGAAAGCACTGCACGTACATTAATTTTATGTCGATAAAATTAACCCTTCGCTGCATAGTGTACCATATCTCATTTAGTTAACGAATCTGGTATATGTATAGTAAACTAAAAATGTATTTTCTTACCATGTATATTTACTGTTATTTTTCTGAATGTTTTAATTTTTTTAAAAATATTTTTCCCTTATATAAAAACTCATGCAGTGAATGGTTAAGGGAATCTTAAAAAATGGAAATATTTCAAGCCGTAAGAAAATTCGGTTTTTGAATTAGAATAGCTTCGAGTACAAAATGGTTGACCCCTCGCCGCACGATTTTCTTTAGGGTCTCAGAAATTAGAATCGTCTTCATCCCCCAAGTGTGACAGAAGAGAAACAAAAGAAAATCAACGTACATAATAATATAGTTCTTGTACGCGTACATTTACTTGAACGTTGTAAAAACAAAGGCAATCATAATTTAAATTTTATAATACATGGAACCTCGAACGGCATTACCGTCTTCCTCTACGACTTCATAGACGCGACTCCTTTGTCTCTGTCTGCGCTCGAGATCTCGCGTTGTTCTCTGAAACGGTTCAAACTTGCGAAATCGATAGTTATTCGATATATAGGTCACCGATTGGAATACCAGCATCTTATTCGCGCTTGTTCTCTCCCCTGTCGCCTCTCGTCTGCGTCACGATCATCGGCGCCCCGTTTTCCAGCAGCGTTCGACTTGAAAAGGGAACCTCTCGCTTCGTCGTTTCTCGCGAAAGATGAGTTTGCGCGTGACCAATTAAAGAGCCACGGGACGACCGATACCGATCGAAGAAGAAGACTCTCGTCGATTTTAACCTCGGAGTCTCCGTTTCGCTGCGGCACCGTTCTCGTGGACCAGAGAGGATTTCGTTCGAGGAGACCGACAGAGACCGTATCGTCGCGAGACAAACGCACCGGAGCCATAAATCGCGAGTCGAATCCGTGTCCGAACTTAATCCTCGATTCCGCCACGCCTCCGTCTCGTTTCTTCCTTAACGCCTTCGTCTCGAAACTTTCTTCTCTTTCATCATCTCTGTCTCTTTCTTCTTCTTCTTCTTCTACGTTGGTTTGCAGGGTCGCATCGCAACGCATCGTTTGCACGAGATGGGCCACAGGGATCGGCCATCTCGCGCCATCGTTTAAGTAAATTACCAGGCTTGCCTTCCGAGGAAACAACACCGTTGCGCACAGACAACATTCATTTTCGTACAATTCTCCAACCCCCTCCTTTTCGAGTTTCGGCGAGACGGGTGACGGCCAATGTTCTTCGGGGCCCAAGTCCTTCCCCCAACAAAAAGGAAATAAATCGTGGAATAGCTGCTCCTCTCCAATTTCGATGATTTTTGGATATGGTACATGTAAAACTAGTGTGGATTAAGAAAGGGGCCCGTAGCAAATGTTACCTGGGGCCTCAAGTATTGCACGATAATATAATACAACACGATGAATGAACATTTTTTAACAAAAATATCTGGGAACGGTGTCGACCAAATTTCAGATCAATTTTCTGCTGCAATCGCAGGGTCCCCAGAAGCGCGGGGCCCGTAGCAAATGTTACCAGGGGGCCCTAGGTTTCGCACGATAGTATAATACAACACGATGAGCGACCTTTTTTCTTAACAAAAATATCTGGGAATGGTACCGACCAAATTTTATGTCAATTTTCTGCTGGAATCGCAGGGCCCAGAAGCGCGGGGCCCATAGCATTTGTTACTCCTGCTACGGGACTTAATCTGGCACTCAGTAAAACTAAACATTTTTAACAACTTTTCCCTATATATATAATTAAATATGTGTGGTTACCGTTGACAAATATTTTTGCTCAAAAAAGGGTCAGTTTGTTAAACTCATCCCCCCCAAGATTAAATCCTGAATGCGCCACTGCTTCCGCGAGTAGCATCTTCAAAATTGACTCGGCGCGGACAAACGAATCGACTCTTCACGATACGGTTGATCATTATTAGAAGGATTTTCTCGGTCGGAAAGCGGGACGCTTGGATTCGAAAAAAAATGGCCGACGCGGCTGACATTTTCTCGTGCACGGTTATCGCGATAAGACAGGCTTTAGGTCAGAGGGTGTGGCCTCTAGTCGGATTGATTCGGCGAGCTCGCTTCTGCGCGCTACGGCTTCGTTACCGCGAACAGTATGGCCGCTTTTTCGTGTCGCGGTCTCTTCATCCATCTTTCTTGTCCCATTTCGACCGAGGCCCGATAAATAGTCCGGACGATAAACCTGTCGCTATATCGCCGGCGAATTCATCCGATTCGCTCTCGATAATTATGATATACGACGATCCAGATCCGAGCTTCAGAGTCAGCGTGGCGGCTCTGACGATCTTGTTGCCGAATGTTGCTTCGATAAGAGATAAACCGATCTCCTACAATTGTAATCTCCTCCGCAGTTGTTTGTCGAATGACGTATGAGCCCCGTTAGTTTTTTCTACGCTTGTTTACGAGTCTCGCGTTGATTTCGCGATTTGCGTCCGTTTGATTCAGTACTTTTCCAGATGGCTGAACGTTAGCCGATTTCCCCTTTTCCTCTCGTAGCCGATCGCTCTCGGCCGGTGTTCACGCCTATAATTCTATCGGCGGAAAACGATTTATCACGATGCTGGTGTAAACCAGAGCAAGCAGATCGGCTTTTCGCGCTCTCGCGAACGCGTCAGCGATTACGCGTTCCTTTGTCAGCGACGGAGGCCGCGCGGATTGCCGATTGGTCGGAATAAAAACTGCTAGGCGGACTCGAGCGATCGAGAACCGATAGAAACGCTTTTTTTTTTTGCTTCTTCTAGTTGCACGTCGGTTACGATGACGACGCACTATCTATCGATGCGGTGGTGCGACGGACACACCGAAGCAGCACCGCGTGGGTGTTCGTTCTCGGTCTGACAGATTCGAGAACGCATTATTAACACCGACGACCCTGGCTCTATGATTACGCGCATTAATAGCCGGATGGACGAACTTTGCTCGCGCTCCACACTGTTATTATTACGGCAACGCGGATCGAGAGACATTCTCAAATAAAATCAAAGCGAGCAGGGATCAGGGCCAAGGGAATCGAGGGGATGGGGGAGTAGAAAGAACAGAGGAATAGAAAGAACTGGTAGATACTGTCCAAACGTATACCTTTACGAGACGAGAACCCTAGTAGTACAAAAATATTGAATCTTTTTCAAATACTGTAAAAATATTTTTTAAGCCACTTTTTCATATGAGATAAATATTGGATCTAACTATTGCATACATGTTTAAATATAATGAAATATAATGATTAAATATAATGAATATTTATCTTTTATTTTGTACGAAGATCCTATTGGTAATCTGATCAATCCTCAGGGAGAATTGTTCACCCTTAGCACTCGAATAATATGTTGGTATCTAGACTGCAGATTTTTGATGCGTTTATGACAAAAATGAGTGCTTACAATCTAAAGCAGGACATGTTATAAATATTTAAGGACATCGATGTATTAATTTCAGCTGAATAGAATAATTAAAAAGAAAATACAATTTTGATTTGGCTCCTCTGTCCTGCAATCAATGCGAACATCTTTTATTTTTAAAAATTAGTTTACGATAAATATATAATTGCAATTTTGCAATTTATAAAATTGCTTTGTTGTTTTCTTTGATCGAACCTGTGCGCCGATATCATAAACTAATTTCTATTAATTCGTACGATCAACAAATTCAATATTTATCTTTTATTTTGTAAAAAGATCCTATTGGTAATCCATTCAATTCTCAGAGAGAATGGAAATATTCTAGGTCGAACAAATGTGTAATTTGTTAATGTTACCCTTCTCGGGTGTGCAGCAAAGGGCGCACGCCGATACCTCGCTGCCTCGTCCCGTTGAACACGGTACAGGTGATCATTTTCGCGGGAGTTCGACCGCAGCGAACAGGGTCGCGACGTTCGTTGGTTATTTCAGTTATCGATAAACCAGCAACGAGACCCGGAGGAAACGATACGCCATTTAAATATAATGTTTACTGAAATATAATGCAACGGCAACTGCAATGGCGACGGCAATGGCTGCGGCGAACACACGCACACACATACCTATCGCACCTCCCTACAAACTCATTTTCAAATTGCATATCGGCTACGATCGAGCGTCGCGAGTATACCAATCTTCCGACGATGAATAATTCATTGTGTAAATAATTCATAAATCTCGGTATAAGCTCGCCGAACCGACGTCCGAATCGCTCGGGAATTTCCGTCGAGAAATCCGCTTGATCCTAATCCGCGTCGCTTTTCCTCGCTCGGCGAGGAATTCTTTCTCGAATTTCCTTCACCCTCCTCTGATAAACGTAGTTTTCTTTGTTAAGAAAGTGGCGAGTTTGCAAAGCTTACTTTGTCATAATTAGACTGCGGATTTTATCCATTTATTTATCCAGTTACACATTAAATAAATTTCTTTGAAATTCGAGGCCCTACGGTATCCCGGGGCCTAATGGTAGCTCGAGTCAAGTGAAGGTTCCAAGCGGTAAAAATTTTGGGGCCTCTGCTAAACTTATTAACGAAAAACTTATTAACTTATTAATGAAAATAATTCATAGCGTTACACATTAAATAAATTTCTTTGAAATTCAGGGCCCAATGGTAAAGTCAAGTAAAGGTCCCAAGCGGTAAAAATTTTGGGGCCCTGAAACTCAAGTTGCATATAGAATTCGCAAGAAAACTCTCCTAAACTTATTAATAAAAAAGAAAAATAATGAAAATATTTCACAGCGTTACACGTTAAATAAATTTCTTTGAACTTCGGGGCCCTATGTTACCCCGGTCCCCACGCGATCGCGTAGTCCGCTTACATTAGATCCTCCACTGCGCAAGAACACTATGAACACAGCACCTAAAAAATCAGCTAAGCACTAGATTGCTTTATCGCCAACTCCAGGATACTCCAGCTGGCTCTCCCGTACTATACTTATTGGGAACAGAATAAATTTCTGCGTGATAGAGAAGGTGGATACTTCTACTGTGTATTCTTTCCTCCTCGCATGCATATGTCGCGCCGTTCGTCCATATGCTCGCACGAAAGAGGCGTCCACGACGCTCGATAAATTTCTGCCGATAAAATCGAGGCGTTCGATCACCGAATACCGGTGCCGGTCGTCTTATTGGCAGTCATTCTCGATACTACCGCGAACTCATCTTGTCGGCGGTGCGTCGTGAATTCTTTACGGCTGACGCGCGCTTCGACATTCATCGTACGTATTCCATACGGTTTCGTTCGATCCATGCCGTAACGGAGACCGTCGGGAGCATCGGCGTACCCGAAAACTTCGACGCTCGCGAGATTCGTTGAGATTTCGACCAGGAAGATAGAGTATATAAATCTTTATTTGATCTCCTCCTTTTCTGTCGACCTCCTTCTCACTGTTACATCTCTTAATTCTAAATTAGGAAGATAGAGTAAGGAGACCAAACTCGATACCACCATAGATAAGCAAAAAGTGGCACAGAACCCGTTCGCTTATCATGGGGAATTTTCCACCAAATTGAAGAATTCAACCACTGAGTCGCCATCTTCAAATTGAAAATGCAGAGTCAAACTATAAAACGGAAAGGTAAGAAATACATGGTTAGGTTACAACAGAATCGTGCAAATGTTGCAAAATTGGAAGAAAAATAATGTTATAAATATTTGAAAAGAGATTTTAGTAAAATTTCTAACCAGTTCGTTTCGTCGTTTGACACTGAATTTGCAATTTCAAGATGGCGCACAGTGGGCAATTCGGACGAAATCGGCGACAAAATCAAAGAACTTTAATAAAAATGAGATAGAGCTATGAATTTTTTTTTACATTAAATCTGAAACTTTTTTACGAACATTTTCTTGCGACAATTCCAAAGCATACAGTTTGGTCTCCTTACTCTACCTTCCTGGGTTGGACTTTCGATCTCTGACGATCTTTCGAAAGACAGCAAGGCGGGAAGGGATGGTAAAACGACGAGGTACTGCTCGCCCGTTGAGAAAGAGCGTGAAAGGGGCGGTACGGTTCGGCGCATTAAAATGTTTACGAATGTTGAGCGGTTCTATCCATGGAGTGGAGTGGCATTGGTCGACGGCGTACGAACGGTGTGCACGGAGAGTGCGGAGAACGCGGAGAGTACGACGCACGAGGGCGGCGCGGCGTCGTAGGATCGGCGAGGGAGAGACGTGCGGTGTAGGAGAGACCTCATGCTGCTGCACAGCCCTCGATGCGTTCGTTGCATATTAACCGAGAACAACGCGCCGTATGCCCTTTCGTGAATCAGCATATCGCAAGTCACCGGTTCGTTTACCCGACCGTCCGCTCCGCTCCGCGCCGGTCCGCCCGAACCATTCGACGTTGCTTAACCTACTCCCGGACTCGTCTCCAACGTCGGCATCGACATTCTCGATCGAACCCGTCCCAAATGTCCTCGTTCGCTCACTTCGAATCCCAGAGTTCCTTCTATAACTATTGTATTCCGGATACTTAATATACAGTACGCCTCAAAATTCCTTCAACGCTGTACGAAAGATGTTAGTCGTATAGATAAAAATTGGTAAAGATTGAACAGAAAAGGGAATGAGAAAAAGAATGCTCATGAGAAGATGTAGATTTTTTTGTGGTCCTATAAAGTGGGGGTTGTTTTACGTCTAATGGTCAGTAAGGGATGAACTTCAAGGGTGAATAGTAGATAGGATGACGAACCTATGACGAACGAAGCTAGAGTAGATGCGTCATAAAATTGTTAACTAAGAAATGGTTTAACAATGAAATATAGAACTGAAAAAATACTACGGGAGTGACGAACCGTGGGGCCCTTAACTTTGCAGTGATGTTTCGCAGTTATTGTGAAAATTAAAAAATAACGACACCACCTAATAGATTTTGCGAAACTCTACTATTTTTGTTGCAAACATTTTTCCAAAAAATAAATGCTTCCCATATCATAAATTAATTAAGAATTAATTCTAAACTAATTGAGGCTAGACAAGTTAATTATTCATTATATTTATCATTATATTCATTATATATATAAAAACGAAGTCCTGACTCACTCTATGGGGGTGAAAAGGGGTTGCAACGTTTGTACGAGGAATATTTTGTTTGTGGTTGGATTTTCTTGAAACTTACTCATTGATAAAATCTGTATGAGGTAAATAAGGGCTTAAAAGGTTTTATGAAAAAAACAATATAATTATGGAGAAAAGCTAGTTCGATATAAAAGTAATCAAGGAGAAGACCGGAAGTAACAATGTACAACACAAGCCGCCTTTTGCTTTCAGCAGACGTCGGACCTGGACACGTTGCTCTGCAGACAGGATCTCGACCGCCTACAGAAACTCGACGAGGATGACCCGGAGAAGGACACGAGGGAGTCCTCGATGCAGATGGAGGATTTCTTCGAGGTCGGAGGGCCGGTCTGTCGACCGCAGGCCAGTTTCGTGTCTTCGAGGAGTCACCCAACGGGGTCGAACGACGACGACGTGTTCCTCAGGCCTCCGCTCTGGGAGGACATCACCTCGAGCATACAGAAGTTGGACCCGGAGAACGCGGACATGCTCGGCTCTCAGTCTCACGTCAAAATGGAGACGGACGACGTGACGTCGCCGGTTCTCTCGCCCGTGGAAATCAAAAGCGAGCCGTTACCACCGCAGCCCACGTTGCACCTCCTCGAAGGACCCGTCTCGAATTCGGTTCAAACATTCAACGCCCCATCCAACGGCCATCGGAATGGATCTAGCGGACCTCGAGTCGTCCACCATCGAACGCCGGCATTCAAAACCTTTCCCGCGAATAATAACAACAACAACATCAACGTCAACAACAACAATAATACGAGCAGCGGCATCGACGGTAATAACGGCAGTAATGTTACTATCGGTACAAACGGCACCGGTGGAAACAATAACAACAACAGCAACAATAACAGTAGCAGCAACAACAACAACAATAACAACGATTCGACGCCGAATCACCAGGTCGGTGGGAACGCTTCGTCGCCGATCTACGGTTCGATGACCAGGCTAATGTACATATCCCCGTTAACGCCACCGATCTCCGATCCGGGATCGCCGATCGGCGTGGCACCGAGGCGAACACCACCGCCGCCCTACCCCCAACCCTCCATCATGAATCCTGCGCACAGAATTCAACACCCAGGCATCACCACGAAGTTCAACAGAAGGAACAACCCGGAGCTCGAGAAGCGACGCGTCCACCACTGTGATTTCATAGGTGAGACCGAATTCTGTCGGGACCATGGACATAGAAGAATTTATTCAAATTTAGTATGAATTTAATATTTTAATATAAAATTTATTTATTTATTCCTATGTCCATGATCGGGACTCTCTGATCGATAAAACGCGTCCGAACGTTGCGAAACGAGTTCGATATCAGGGATATATCGATAGATCGTTTCGTCGCGTTCGCGGCTGCGTGTTGGTTTCTCTCTTTCTTTCTCTGTTTTTCTCGAGGGCAAAGTTCACGGTACCCGTAACCATTTTTGCAGGTTGTACGAAGGTTTACACGAAGAGTTCGCACCTGAAGGCGCACCAGCGGATACACACAGGTGAGTCGAATTCGTGCGGCAAATGTCCGAGATAGCCGTTGCGAGAGCGGGTTTAGGGGTAAACAGGAGGAGGCAGGGAAGAGACGGAATGACCGAGGTAATTAGGTATGTAGCTCATCTACGAAGCGGGACGAAGCGTTCCGTTCGAAAGCCGCGAGGTCGAGTCGGGTAGAGCCGAGGCTCTCGGCGTGGGCAGGGCGCGGTTCTCGCAGCCTCTCCTTCGCCTCTCGCTTCGCGATCCTTCGCGATCCTTCGCTTTTCGTCTCCCGTCTCTCGTCTGTAATCGCGTAGACGCTCCGCGCAGCCCCGCGACTCGCGGTCGACGCTTCTCTCTCTCCTCGTCGAACGTTCGTTCGTCTCTCCGTCCCGCTGAAACGTTTCCGTCTGTGCGCGAGCAACAAGCGTCGCGCCAAACAGCCTCTCTATGTATATCGTATGTAAACGTATAAGGAACGCGAGAATCATGGTATGCGACTCTCCGCTTCGTAGACTCGAGCTAGCGACCCACATCCTGCCCGTATCCAAACACGCTTCTCGCGCGAACGCGCTTCTACCCACACCTACGTGTACGAAGGAGATCGCGAGATCGTCGAGATCACATCGGGAGACTCTCGCACGAGAAAATTCGCCGGTTCGATTTCACCGATCTTTCCAAGTTTCGAAAATCGAAGTTTCGAAGTCCTCCAGGTGCTCGACATTTCAAAGTCTTCGAAACGTATGAATTTTTCGGATTTTCCCGTGCAATGGATGCCCTATATAAATAGTTTAAGTCCTTTTTTTATTATTATTATTTATTAATATAATTTTGTGCATGTCCCTTCTTTTTTTATTAGATAAATAAATAGTCTTGTATCTTTCTCTTTTCTTTGTAAATGCTTATGTAGAAAGAACTTCTGTTCGTCCATAATAAATAATAATAAATATTCTCATCGCCTTCGAATTTTCATAAATCGAGATTTCAGTTTTCGAAACGTATGAATTTTTCGGTTTTTCCCATACACAAAGGATGCCCTATATAAACAGTTTCAAGTCCCTTCTTTCAATCTTCTAATATAATTTACTACAGAGGTTCGAAATTCAAAACTTTGATTCTTCTACCCACACCTACGTGTACGAATGAGATCGTCGAGATCACATCGGGAGAGTTTCGCCCGAGAAAATTCGCCGGTTCGATTTCACCGATCTTTCCCGGAAACGAGAGACTCGATCGACCAGCGACTTCGCAATCGGTTGACTATCATCGCGAAGCTTGTCTTCGAAGGAGACTCCGGACTCTTGAGAACACGTTCTCCAAGTTGGCGTGATTCCGAATGTATTTGATATTACGCGATCAAAAGGATCAATGAAATAGAAGAGAATCCGTATATTCGAGAGGCGTATTCTCGCATCACGCGTCGAGAAGAACGCGCACACCGTTCGGCAGCCTCCCGTGGAATGCAAGCCGGAGGCATCTCGCACGAGATGTACCACTTTCGAATTGGTATCTCGAGAATAAGCGAGCCGGTGACCCGTGATCAAGCCCCGCCAAACTCCCGAATAGAGTTTATAGAAATCGCGAGACCGTCGTAGCGGGTATCTCTGGTTTACTTCCACCGGAAAGTAGGGAGATCTGTTCTCGAGTTTCCATTCGATAGTCGAGAAACAGATTTTCAAAGATTGCGGGACGTCGAACGGTGACCTCCGAGACTAAGGAGAAAAGGGAGTGTGAAGGAGAGAAGGAGAGAAGCAAAAGAGCGACGTAGTCGGGTGTAGCGGTTCGCGGGCGCGTGGCGCTCGTCCTGAATGAACCTAACCGATGCGAACCGAAGCGGACCGAGCCTGGTCGTTCCAAGTCCGAAGGTAGCCGTCTGCGCCCACGCCCGACGATCGAGCTCCAACTGCAGACTCTACAGCGCATCCCTTGATTCTCAATTCTCTACTCGCGCCATCGCCGTTCGACCTCTATCGCAACTAGGGCTGTGACTTTTCCAAAGCATCAAACAATTTCGAGGGAAATTCAAAGTTTCCAAGTCCTTTCTTCGAAACGTATGAAATTTTCGATTTTTCCCATGCAAAGAATGCCCCATATAAAAAGTTCTAATATAATCTTGCGCATGAACCTTCTTTCTTATTAAATAAGTAGTCTTTATCTTTCTCTATTTTTTTCTTTCTTTTCTTTGTAAATACTTATGTAAAAAGGGCTTCTGTCCGTCTATAATAAATAATAATATTTATATAATATATATATATAAAATAATAATAAATAATAACAAATGAAAATAAATTTTCATAAATCGAAGCTTCGAAATCTTCGACCATCGAAGAAAAATTACAGCCCTAATCGCAACGCGCAACCTTTCGATCCATTCGAACCCGACTCGACCCAACATCTCGACCAGGAAAAAAGTATCGATTGATCGTAAATTATGCCGCGTCTAATTGCAAGTTTGAACGTCTACGTTCGTCGATTGTTCGCGAACGGCTCGGTCGTGAACGGACGTCGATCGGTTCTCGATCGACGCGAAAGCATCGCGGCGACGTTTTAGTATTCTGCTAATACAGCGACGCGCGTTATACCGCGTGTAACGCGTACACGTTGCGTGTTTCTTAATAGGAAAATTTCGTGCCCGCGTCGACAGGGTTTCGAGCGAGACAACCTTGGAGAGGATCATTTGTTTTTTGCGCGTTCGAGACGGACGTTATCGAGATTAACCCTTAGCAGTCGGGGGGGTGACTCAGAGTCACCACTAAAAATTTGCATTATTCAACGTGTCGGAATCTAATCAATTACCACACGTTTATTGTAAGTGATATTATATCAATTTTGTATACGTAAAATGAAGAAAATTTTGTGCAATCGAAGTATTCTAGGTTGTAAAAAAACTATAAAAAAATTGTTAAAGCTGAAATAAAGCTATAATAGGTTTCAGTGGCTCAATAAAAAAAGTGTAGAGTTCCAGCTAGTAACTTTTAAAAGTAAACATCACAATAAAAATGCAGGTCACGTGACCTGCTTTAAAAAAGAAAAGGATACAACAATTTCATGTCAGCTACAAAAATGATGAAAATCGTTGAGCTGCAACCTTTTATGCAGAATTACGTAAATCAGCTCCGAGTGCAGATAGTTAACCGGAAAAAACATAAAACGTGCGACCTCTTTTATACGGTCCTCAGACTGGTCTTCCGAGGTCTGAACGATACCGAAGAGTCAACCGAAGGAATTCCTCTGGGTCGCGTGTTGGGATCGCTAACGCGGCGGCAGAATTGCGCTAGAATCGCGATCCTCGATGCAGCGGCGCAGCGCGCGCGGCAACATAGACGCGTGCCGAACAGAGCGAGGCGTGCATTCGCGGGAGGTCAGCATCTTTTTCGCATCGCAAGAGCAACGGCGGAGCACGCAACACGATGAGACGGGACGAGACGAGACCAAACACGATGCGACGCGTTTCTGCCCGTAGGAACGAACGCGCGGAACACGGCATGGCTCGACGATTACCGTGCAAACGAGCGGAGAAGTCTCACGATGTGCGCGCGCGCCTGCACCCGCGAGGCGAGCGGCATTCCTGCTTCATCCACGGCACCACGGTTCCAACTTAGGCAGATTTCTGGCGTATCCGCCGGCGAGTAACGCCTCGATCGGAACTTCCAATCCTAACGTTACAGCTTCGACCGTGTCTTCCGCGTTCACGAGCCGAACATGTCCCCTATTTAGAATCGACTCGAGCAATTTTTTATAGTTTTTCATAATTGTGTAAGAGCAATTTATCGACGATTATCAATTTCAATATGTTGAATAAATTACAACGTGTCTCTACGATGATTACTGTATGTATGAGGTTGGTGCCTTTTTTGTTGAGATACTTATTAATTCATTTCTTTATTGAAATGTACCAATAAAATTTATTCAGAGAAAGATACAAGGAAAACACATTTTTGAAGCTTGAAAGGAACTCATCGATAAGAGTGAGGATCGCTAGAGCCAGAAAATCGAGGGTCGATCCCGGAAAATCGAGGATCGGTACCTTTCTTGTTGAGATACATATTAATTCATCCCTTTATAGAAAGGTACCAGCAAAACACGTCTTTGAAGCTTGAAAGGAACTCGTCAAGTGAGGATCGTTCGGGCCAGAAAATCGAGGGTCGATCCCAGAAAATCGAGGATCGGTGCCTTTCTTATTGAGATACATATTAATTCATACCTTCCTATAAATATACCAACAAAGATTATTCAAAGAAAGGCACAAGCAAAACATTTCAACAAGTCAATCGTCCACTTTCCATATACGACAAGATATCTCTACCATTCGATTCGCGGAAAATGTTAACCACGCTCGTCTACCGTTACACATATCTCGACGGTCGTTAAGTAATAATCGGACTCGTGTGCCAGCGACCGATAACAGTGTAGAGAGAAACTCTTAAGGAAGATCTCGCGAAGATCGGAAAGAGGTAAATTCGTAGTCAAACAGAATGTGTTTGAGAGTAGAACAGACTGAAGAGATCGGCGCATTTGAAAATCGTGGATCGGCGATGGTGCGCGTTGGATATCGGTTGTGTACCGGTTGCTCGTTACACACCGCACACGTTCCAGCACAGAGCGCGGAGCACACAGCAGAGAGCATACACCGCACACCGAGACCGCGGTGAAAGTGATCCGAAATTAACGGGGACGCGTTGTGGCTCGTAGGCGTCGTCGTCGAGCCAAGGAGCGCTTGCACGATTCAGCGATACCGCCACCTGGAACGTTATCAACCTCTGGTAAAAACCTCGTCCCGAGAGAAACATTGACCATCTGTTTACATGAAATTTGCAACGCCTTTTCCGACGAGCTTTGTTCCTCTTTCGCCAAAGAGCATTAAATTGAACATCATTTTCCTCGTCATAATCTATCGCCATTGGTCGTGTTTCTGCGTGGAAATTTACAGAATCTCCGACCCGTTTCACCTTCGAATTATGCATAAGACCGTCGCAGCGCGACCAGCTACACCGCGACGAATGCGACGATCGGTCGCGTGCTCGGAAAGATCGTGCGAATTCTCTTGATCGAGAGGGTCGGGAAAACCTCATCGGCAAAAAGTAAAGAGCGTCGGCCGAGCATGTTCCGAGTGGCGCGTTGCGTCCCGTGGAAGGCGCGAACGACCGGATTCCATGGCAGTCGCGATCCCAGGCAAGAATCGCCGATAGAATGACTTAATACTCGCCAATTAGATGACGGTGCGAACGAAAAGACGTCGGCTTTCTATTTTTAAACGCGATCGCATAAGCGAGAGCGCGTGGCTGTCACCGGTTTTTTCGTAGTTCTGGCTCGTGCCTCGATTCCGTTCGAAAGTTTCAAATAAAAATGAAAGAAAAAAAAATTATTTAAGTAAAAATAAATTTTTAAAAATACCATGTTTTTAAACCCGAACTAAAAAGTATAACATAATTTTTCCTAAGGACTATCTGTATGAGGTTAGGAAAAATTATTTTATACTTTTTAGTCCGATTTTAAAAACGTGGTATTTTTAAAAATTTTATTTTCTGCTTTTTAGTCTTGTGTTAATACTTGTATCACTTTTTATTAATACTTTGTATACTCACTAAGCTTGCTGTAAATTTCACTTGGTAAACAAAGCGATGATGTACTACCGATAATCGCCCGGCGACGTAATATCATATACTGAGCTTCGTCGGGGCGAAGTGGGTCCGTGGAGTGGGGACGAGACAAAGTGCGCACGCATAGTAAAGTGGGGAGCGTTGTCGCGTGGAGTGGGGATCGCTGAACGCGATAGCTAACTATTAGTAACTATTTAATTGTTATTTTCTCCGAAACGGATAGACTTTAAATGTATGCTATTTCAAGTCTCTAGCTCCTCAGGAAGTTAGTTTAAAATCAATTGCGAAAGCCACCGAACAGACAAACAAACAAGAAAGCGAACTAATAAAAACGTGGTAAAAAAGCAGCTATTGGAAAAAACGAAGCTCGAGATGGAACAGAAGGGAGACGACGCCGTTCCCCTCTTTCCTCGACGTCTCGGAGAAATCCTCGCGGAATTCTTATGAACGAGCAATACCGTGAATGGATACCGCCTCGCGGTGGTAATACCGATTGTATGGGAGTCGCGCGTTCGACTAAGACCGGTTAGGGTCGTCTCCATACCGAGAAAGAGAGAACGGGAGAAAAGGAGAAAAAGGAAGAGCCGTTTCGTAGAGGAGAACAACGAGTCAGCGGCACGCGTGGGTGTATTTCTCAGCTATCGAGCCTCCTCTTCCCTTACGGCTTGCATACGCACATCTCTTCTACCTTCCTCGAGAGAATTTCCGTTCATTTATCCGTGTTCCCGTGGTCCCTCCCTCTCTCGCATCCCTTCGGCGCTCGCATCCTTCGATTTTGCAAGTTCCGTGTTTACCGTTTTAACGCGAGGACTGCGCGGAATGTTCGCGTGGAAAGGAACGTCCCGCGACGAACAGAAACCAGTGGAATCGGTACGGTCGATCGGTGTTGGTTCGCCCAAGAAAAAAGGGATCCCCGTCAAAGAACAAAGCACTGCTCTTTTGCTCGACCGATAGGTGTACCGAGAACCTTACGGCTACGAGAGATGCCGCGCTGACCTTTAACTGTACCCGCATGCCGCAACACGCTCACCTGTATTCCAGCGCAATCCGTTTGCGTTCGCGATCGCGTTCTCGCAGCAACGATATATACCTGCTTCTGCTCCTGCCCGAGCGCAGGGCTTCGCATCCCAGATGAAAACAACTGTGAACGGATTCGTGAGCGAGAGAGGCGTACGCCGCATTATGATACTAAACAATACAGAATCTCTACGACCGATAGTCGATCGATCAATTTCGCAAAGAACATTGTTGGAAATGTTTGGACGATCTCTAGGGAATTTAGGAATAGAGCCTACAATAAATATATAAGGCTGAAGTTAATTATTTAAATATATTAACTTGAAAATTGAATATTTCCTTCGACCTAGAAATATTCCATTCTTTATGATTTTTTTTTCATTTTATGGACATGAAATTGATATACTACCTCGTACAATAATTAAATGTTTAGTAATTGATTAGATACCAATATATCTAATAATGTAAACAATATTTTCAATAATGTACAACATTGTAAATATAATGACTTTAGCCAGAAATTTTTATTTTAGAAATCAATAATAACAATTTCGACGTTTCAATCTATGTTCCGATCATCTTCGATTCTGAACACAGACAGAAATTTGAATTTGATAAATTGCAGAATTGCTTCCAAGTAAAAATTGATCGAACCAATGCACCGAGAGCATTAATACATCTTTTATAAACAAATAAATAGGGAACATTTCAAACAGTTTTACTTCAACAAGACTAACGACGAGAAAACATCAATTTAGTTATATACAAGTTGTCGATCGAGATAAAGGAAATAGTTGTTATGGTTATTTTTGAATTCCAAGCAACAACATTTCGATTCCACGACACCGAAGCAGTAACGATAGGGTATCGGGCATGCGGCACGCGACACGATGCGCGCGAGATCGCGAGGTTCTGGCTGTGGTCGCGACCACCGCGCGCGCCTAAGCGCCTAGTGAAAGCAACGAAAAATCCGTCGTCTACAGGTTGTTCCCGTTTTGATTCCAGGCGAGAAACCGTACCAGTGTCAGTGGCCGGAATGCGAATGGCGGTTCGCCAGAAGCGACGAATTGACTCGTCACTATCGAAAGCACACCGGCGCGAAGCCGTTCAAGTGCGCCGTGTGCGAGCGATCGTTCGCCAGGAGCGACCATCTCGCCCTCCATATGAAGCGACATCTTCCGAAGCAGCACGCCAAGTGACCGACCAACCACTCGTCGAACTCTCCGAGCGCGAGTGCCAACGATTTTCCATTCTATTTCGGCGAACTGGGGACCGAGGACCCATCGGTCCAATCCGTGCAGTGCTCGAATCGATTTCGATTTCCGGTCGTCCGGTCGTGCGCGTCTCGTTGTCCACAAGTCTAGACAAGGCTCGACCATCGGTACGCAACTTATGAACCATGCAGGAGTCGAAACTCCGACAACGCGAAACGTAATCTCGATTCGGTGTTTCCGGATCTCTCGATCTTATGGTATGTTCGCGGTGTTCCAAGTACTCGAGTCGTTTGCACCGAAGTGATCATAGTGGCTGGACCACTCACGTTTACGATAACGATTCGCGTTCCCGTCGTGCAGAGGAAATGTACCAGTTACCGGTTATTTAGTGACGACTTGGAAGCTTTTTTTATTTGTAATTTATTTTTGGGTAAATAGAAAAGGTCTGCGTACTTGCTGCGTAACATATTAAGATTTCATCAAACTCGGAGTACGCAAATATTTTCTATATAATTATCTTGTTTTGCAATACTTGCAATGAACGTCAACCTGGTTTCTGTATCGTCCTATTTACCGAAGAGAAGGAATTGCTAATAACAAATTAATTATTTAATATTTTCAAGCCCGTAGCACGATCAAATCATTATTTTATTATCCTCTAGTGTATCACGCGTTCTCAAAAGTTATTGTGATACTTTTGATTTATATACGAAGTGAAAACATGAATTTTATTTTTCAAAATAAAGTGATACCGAGAAGTTTGTGTTCGATAACTCTGATGGGTAACTGGTACCTTTGCCTCATAGACTCGTCGCACGAGTTGACGTGTTTCGGGACGCGGTTTCGACGCGACGGCTCGAACCGATCGGTGAGCAATCGAGATAAGAATTTTGTAAAATGAAACTCGAAGACACTTATCGATGTCGCAATCACGCTTGTTTCGATGTCTTCGGCTGCCGAGCGCCGCGTTGGTGTCTTTGAAATTCGCAACCGCGCGACTGCTTCGAATCTCTTCTAAAGTAACAGTTCTGGACGCTTTTCAAAAATACCTGTCCAAGTTGCTCCGACAGACTGTTTTAGGTGTACATTTTATTTCTCTCATTGAAATTCACGATGATCGCTCGACATCGGAATCTCGCTATCGAACGACGCGAACCCGTAAAATCGTCGAACCGAATCGAGTTCGGAAAGTTGTTTTTCAGAGCGACAGCCGAGGTAAAAGCGTCGCAATTTTTTATGCGGCCTGCGTCCGACGATCGAAAGTTTTTCGGCGTTCGTTTCCGTCTGGTGTGCGCGATTCTTCTGGATGCGGTTGAACCATCGAGTTCGCGTTCTTTCGCGTAGTTACACTGACCTTCTCTCTCACTTTTTACTTTTTACATTGTACTTTTTACTTTTTCCCGTGTTTCCTCGACGAAACTATTCAGTCCACTTCGCATCCACGAAGATCGCTTCTCCGCCGCGAACGCGGTTCGTCGCCGGCCATCGTATTCGTCTCTCTCCTATGCCCGACTTATAGGAAACAACAAAAAAAATGAATCAAACAAAGAAAATATCGTGATGCCTTATGTACAAATTCGTATAGCTGCGTAAATTTATGTATATACCTACATACGTATAAGCGTATGCATGTTTTGTACGTAAGTACGCGTATATCATCGAAAAAAATTGACGCGTCGCATTCGTTGCAGTCGATAACCAACAGATTTGTGCACTCGCCGTGCACAATGTACAAGTATGTGTGTGCGTGTGTGTCCACGTTGTAAAAAAAAATAAGTCGATACATATCCAGTGACTATATAGTTAGTGTAATAATTACCTGTACAATATTCGATCGTAGTATTTGAGCTCGCGTCCGTAACGTTCGTTGACTCGAAATTTTACCTATTATCCCTAGATCAATCTTCTGAAATGTAGTGCGTCTAATACGTAGCGATATAAGAACAAAAAAAATGTAATACCGGCGAATCGACTATTCGTCTTGTCTCGACGAGCGAAACGCTCTCTGTGTCTCTGCAACAGGGAGTTCCAACTTGTGGCTCGCGAGTCATACGCGGCACCTTCCCCGCTTAGGTTTTTCCCCTACTCTTCATCGTTGGAGTAGTGGGAAGAGGTATGACTAATGGTGGGGACCTCGTGGCTCTCGGAGGGGAATAAGTTGGAACTCCCTGCTCTACAATATTTCTCTATCTCTGTCTCTTCATCTCTCTTCGCCTTTCTCTCCACTGTTCAGCCATACACTTTCTCCTACGTCAGCGCTGGGCACATTTGTCTGGATTCAAACAAAACCGTACCCACAATAGCGTTCACTGTCCTCTTCTAGTAAGCGCCGTTACGGTGGGATAATGAAGTCACGAAACGTTGGTGGGGGAAACAAGCGTTTGAGGGGCCCCAACCTTGTCCAGCACAGTCCCACGTCCATTTACGTCCACAGTTGAGCACGGTAGAGGCCCCACGAACTCCTTTTCTTTTTTCTTTGTTTAAGGGCGGTGGAGGAATCCTCTTATGGACACCCTCTCCTTCGATGTTGGTCGGAGAGTTGGAATTGGGGGGATTATCATTAGCTAAGACTCAGTCTAACGCCATATCGACTAAACCCCCACCGCCCAGGTTCCTAAGAACCTTTTCCACCTCCCAAATTGACATGTTACCCCCACTACCGAACCGCTGTTCGCATTACTTGGTAGTGGGGGTCTTACATGCACACCAACCACGGCTGTTCTTGGCTTTTAGGCCCCTCAAACTCCTAATACTTCTACCAATCTCTATTTCGAAAAACAAATATGTCCACCCCTGATCTACCCAATTGTCTACCCTCGTGTGACTTTTTCTTTCTTCCTTCCCCCTCTCTTTCTCTCTCTGTCTCTCTATGTTTTTATATTTCGAAGCGATTCGAACGACTGACGATGCGTCGCGAGTACGAAGCTCGATGGCTGATTCGTCTCGAGCGCAACAGGCCAAAAATTGCACGCGCTACGTTTAACGTTTACGTTTACGTGCCACGTGTCACGCGTTCTACACACCGCACGCCACACGCCGCACGCACCGCGCCGCGTCGCTCGCGATTTTTAAAATCGACCGAGCGTTAGAAATATTTCGTAACCTTAGAGAAAAGTAGGAGATTATTTATCGGTTCTGTAGTTGTACGCGATCCACAGTAGATCGCGAATCCACAGATTCGTTTTATTCCCCTTTGTTCGGAACCGTTTCTCGTAACCTATAGATTTTCTTATTTTTTCTTTTTTTTATTTTCATCTCACCCCTTATTTTTTCTCATCGAAAACCGCTTTTGTTTGTTTTGATTTTTGGGTTTCGAACGAAAGGTTGAACGCGTCCCCTTCGTCCTACGAGCACCCTTCTCTGTCGACGTGCGAATCGAATCTGGCTAGTGCACTTACTATGCCGATAGTAATCTTAACACAGATATACCTCATTTACGGAAAAATAGACAAATTTAGTGGAGTTGCGACGAAATTTTTCACGCATCCTTCCTACACGACTTCCTACACTTTTGTTCATAATGTTCATAAAACCGCCTGTAACTTGTGTGTTGTGTAATTTAAATATATGACGATATATGCGAGTATAGACCACGTGTACGATGCATTCATTGTAAATCTTTCGACGTTTAGGTCACTGGCCGTTCGAACAAACTGGATACTCGATCTATTCGAGAAAAATCGAGGCGAAAAATCAGAGGTGGGTATTATCTGACACGAATACTTCAAATACTATTTAACATTTTTAATTTTATTTCGCTTGAAGAAAATAGTATTTTAAATATGGTATACCAAATCGAAGAAAATATTTTATTTTTAAAGCTGTACACGTTCTTTAAAGTCAATAAGATTATTTGCTATGTAAAATGCTATTTTACCCAGCTCTGTAATGGATCAACATGGATGGGCTATCTCATGTAAAGAAATTGATTCAATTCAATTCGAATCTGCCTCCAAATTGGGGACACACGATAGCGCTATTTACCGGCGAACTCCAGAAACGCGAAAGAAAGCTTCAAGAATCGACTTGGTTTTAGATCATATATGTATATTGTATATGGTTTAAGGTTTTCATCTTAGACCACACAAGGAGTAGACCAATTACTCAATGTATTTTTTTTTATTTACGCACGTAGAACTTTAGAGCCCTTTTACCATTCCGTGTCGCATCCTACAGTACCGATCAAAACTAATATTGTGGAACTTATTTTCTACAACAGCGCCGACGCTGTGAACCAATCTGAACATACAAACATGGCGGGAATTCTTACCTGGCAAAAAGATTTGAAATTGGCCAATTGTAAACACGCATAACGTTTGAATCAATGATCTCCTAGGATTGAAGCTTGGATTTTTGCTTCGAATTGGATTCGCTTAAACACAGTATTAACTTCAAAAAATTCAAATAAACACTCTGGATTCAGAGAAAGTGCTACATTCAGCCAGCGCGGGGTCCGTAGCATTTTCTCCTCCAGGTACAGGTTACATACCTGGTAATCCGGCAGTGGTTTTGCTTCGAATATTTTAGATATTAGACACCAACACCAAAACGTCGTCAGAGAATATCCTCGGTGGTCTTCTGCACCATTCTGCATCGATGAAATGCCATCGATAGCCTTCTGTTCCTCATTCCAGCGAGAACATATCCTAGAGGGCGTAAGAGAACACCGAAATATTCGAATGGCACAAACTCCTGTAAGGCTGGACGTCTTTCTGTTCCTTTTACCGTCTTTCCTCTTCACGCCGCCCTTGTCCTAATCTTATTTCTAATTTAGAGCTATATGTATATCTTATTTCCTAACTTTTAACAACTAATACTAAACAAACGAAGGAAAGAGATAAAACGATGACACTGCTCTGAAGCACAGATGAGATATGCGGCGCTTTTCACGCGCATGCGCGACGATTCTAGCCTCAGTGAAGTACGAAGATCGGGTACCTTGGCCGCCCCGCTAATTTTGCAAAATTTATTATGATTTATTTTGGAAAAATGAGTGATGGACTCCGCTAGACGTTCCCGCTAATAATAATCCCCCACTATTTTCCCTCCAATAGTTCCCCACAAATTTCAGATGCAGATACGTCCCTGCCAAAACTCGCTCATCTCTGCTCTGAAGTTGCATGCAAAATGTCCCGCCCCTTTATAGACATTGGCTGTGACATAATTCGCAATCGTAAACGCAGATTACCAATACAACGAAAACAAACTGCACCAATATCCCCACCTGTTAATTCGGAGTTCAAATATCATACAGATTTATCTTGCTTCTAATCGAGCTGAACAATTATTGTAACAATATCTGAATTTTTCGAATAGATTAATGAACGATGAAGCATGATAGTTTGTTCTCATGGATATCAATCTATGGCGACACAGTGACTTCAATGCGGTACGCTTGATCGAGTTAGCAACGCGCACAACTTTTTTATCTTTTGATAAATACAACAGAATCATGAATTCTTAATGTTTGAATATGATACAATTATGAAACACAAAATGCAAGTAAGTAGCAACGGTTATTACGATAGGAGAGTAGATCGAAGGAAAACCCATTTCTTACTTCTTACATGTATATTTAGTTTGATCGTTATTGCTTCCTGTAATCTTTCGAAACATTCGACAAGATCTAGTCTATTTCGTATACAACTTATCTGTACAAAATATTACTCCTCTTTTCTGATATCGTGATTAATTCTTTTTTCAGGTTACTACCTAAAATCTTTATCTTCGAGTAGTCTTGTTCGTATCTTGGCGAAAACAAACGGTATGTTTGTGAATGTAACTTTCTCTGATCGGTGCATCAAAAAATATTTGATTTTCTATCCACCTTAAACAAGGCCTGCCATCGGTACCAAGAAGCACACATCGTTGAATTTATTTTGTTTCGTTACATATTTAACACAGCTTTTAGCAGTCTGTTTAAACGGAAAACTATGGAAGGTGATTCATACGTTTCATGTATCAAAATTAACGGGATTCCTATTTTACCACCTTTGGTAAGCATTTCAGTTATGTTGCACTGCAACAGCATTTATTCCAGCATGATCTTTCTAACAGATTCTTTTCATTTCAGATGACTAAGGATATCAAGGAAGAAATGTTTAATTATAAGCAAATTGCGATACATGTGGAAAAAAAATTAGCAACTTTACGCATTGCTCGTGAACAAAGTAAATACATTGATGCCGACGTAGTCCAAAATAATTGTAGGAATATACTAAATAATTCGAGAGAAGATCCATTCTTTTTAGATCGTAATAAGTATCAAAATAAAAGTGAAACGATTACCAATGGTTTTTCACCGGAACTATTTAAAGATTCTAACGATAGCTTGAAAATGGGTTCACAATGGAATGGAGAGACAAACGTGGATCTTACGCCCGAGTATGAAATTAGTTTAGCTTCTGATGCTTACTTAAGGTCTGGGGTGGTTCCTCCGAAGGCGAACACGGATCAGCATGCGAATAAAATGAGTTCAACAAAATCTACTACCATTGGAACAGTATCGAATGATTGGAAACCACAAGTGCCTACTACTTTGAACATTATTCCGATGTCATTGAACAATCCTGATCGCAGAGACGATGAAATATACAATAAAAGTGATCTGAACGATACAGGAGATACTCCTAAGTTAATTCGTCAGGGTTCGTACGTCCTGGATACTCCGAGCCCGGTATTACTTGCGCACATGCAAATGGAACATAAGACTGTTGCTAAACCTTATACAGAATATGTACCAACGCCGTGTACGAACAAAGGCCATCGCAAAGAATGGAATATCTCGCAAGCTAAAATCGAATGGGAAAACGATTGTAGAAGTAAAAGCTTTGTTCGTGCTGTACCGACAGAATCGTTCGAATTATCTCCAGATAAAAATGGAAACAGCGATTCTAAGGTCGGTCAACGAATGCACAAATCAGTTTCCTCGCTGACAATACCCGCGCCTTCATTTACAGCGTACCCAGCTACAAGATCTGTTGACTGCATACAAACTATGTTAGCTAACGAATGTATAGAAAAGCGCAACGTAGAAGCTAGCCGCGATAGAAAATATGCTAACAGTGACGAGAAACGACGAGATTTTCAGGGTTCGAAGAAGAGCAATAATTTTTCTACTTTTCCATTAGCTCATAAACGCGGTAACGTTCCGGAGCGTGCAGCTAGTAGCGACAGCGGCGTACCATTTACTAGTAATTTGGTGCACGAGCATAATAAAGTTCCTATCAACGATAATTGCGAGGTAGAGCTATCAAGGAACATAGAGACAGAAGATTTTCCATCCAAGTTAAAATTGAGTGTTACCTCGGACAAACTTCTCACTGTTTACAAGAAGGTACAAGAGATGCATAAAAATCAAATGACTGAGCTAGTCACTCGACAACAAAGAGAACAAACTCTGCTTCAAGAAGAGTTCGAGAAGCAACAGCTACTTTTGCTAACCGAGATTCGAAAGTCCTTTCCAGAAATTTCAGTATCGTTACTTTCGGAAAATATTTTACCCGGCTCGTTCAATCAAGCCACACTCGATAGCGGAAAGTTCTCCGCAGACAGCGGTTCCGACGTGGAAACTGTGAAAAATTTGAAAAGCAACGTTCAAGACGAGAGAAAAATAAATGATGATTCGCGTAACGAGAACGAAAAGCTAACGCCATGTCCACTAGACAATACTTACTCCGAAATCAGTCTTCCTGCTATGGAATCTTGCTTTAGTAAGTACTTGCTATCGATTGAAAACAATAGGGGTACAATGATTACGCTAAATACTGTAATTTTGTGATAGCAGTGAGAAAAGAGGAAGTTAAGGCAGAGTTACAGCCAGATAAAGATAGAAGTTATGAGAAAATATTGGTAAAAGATGGTGGTGGGTGTAAACGTTTGAACGTTAGCAGACAGTTGTTTCCTTTAGATAGTAAAACTGTTCACGTACCGATTCACGATAGGACAGTATATGGGTCTAAACATGTAAGCAATCATGATTTTAAATTTTGTATTTTCATTTAAAATATCTATAGAATTCTTACGAAGCTTTCGATGTTGCAGATTGAAGCTGTAAATCTGATCAATGCGTATGCACGCGGTTACTTAGTACGTAGAATGATGCGAACAGAAAGAGTGATCGCTTTGAAAAATACATATAGAGAAGCTTTGCACTGCATGATCAAGTTGCACGTTGATGCACCTCTCAATCGATCGGAATCCAATTTCCTATACCGTCTTCAATTGCAGGTAATATGTCACAACGCGTTAATTATTTCACAACTTCTTGAATCTAGAGTCTAGAGCAATGAACTGGAACATTGTAAATCGTTTCCATTCTAATCAATTTATCGAATCATCGAGGTAACGTTTGAGCATGATTATTTCGAACATTAATTTTTCTCCTTGTTATTAATACGAGTATTTAACGAGAAAATACATTCGATAATCATCAGAATTTTTTTACTTCCCAAAGTGCGACGCGGCTTCTATGAACATAGTGGAGTTATTTGCCCATAAACCAGAGAAAAGGATGCAGGTAATAGCGCAAGATCGTGAAATCAAGCAATCTCGTACAGAACGTCCAACATCAGCCAGATCGTATTCGTTCGCGACTCAACGGACCTTAGCCAGGAAAAAACTAAAGGAGTATGACTCTGCATAGTATTATATAATATGCATTGTCTTTCATACAAGATTCAATGAACAGTTTGCATGTAGAATACTATAAAAAGAAAATAAATTATTTTGCTATTTGCTGTTATCAGTTGCGTTATGTAAATTCGTTGTTGTAACAATTCGGTGTGTGTGTTGCTATTTTTTTTATAGCATTTTTGTACAGCTATTTTGCTATTTGCTGTTGTCAGTTGCATTATGTAAATTCGTTATTGCAATACTTCGGTGTGTTGATATTTCTAATGCATAATTTGCGATCACCTTCGCGTAATAATTCGGCTCTGCATTCGACATTTTTAAGGATGTGATTTATTTATTATTTGTTTCTTGTTCATTAGGATCGAAGAACATCATCCATCTACTTTCGCGCGTTCATGTTTATCTAGTAGATCTAGATGTCAAACGTGGACTTCGGATGATAAAGAAAAGATTCTCTCTCCAAACATTTTATGTAAGTTAGCCTACAAGTTTTATTTATCACGAACACGATTTTCATGGATGCTAGAATTAACGTAAGCATGTGGCTGACATTATTATACGTTCTGGTACGTACTTTGGTTACGTATACGTTTATAATAATTATTTTTCCATTTCAGATCATGATATTAAAAGGAGCACTAGCGCGGGTACTGTAAGAAAACCATGGCGGTAAAATTGTAATAGTGCCTTTGATCGTTTTCGTTTTATTGTATCATACACGCGTAAAAATTATATTGTGTAAACAAGCTCACGTTGTGCCTGAATTTTTTAATAAATTTTGTTACATATAAGATATCGTTCCTCGTGAGACGTCTATACGTATGATAATTCGAATCTCGCCTCAAGGTCAAGGTGATTCCAATCGCACCTGTATAATTACTCAATGAAGTTGAAATTCCGTTTTCTAAAGGTCACGCGAAGGTTATCATGTTATACATATATGTTTAATTTTTCTTGGCTAGGCGCGCGACGGTCATCGAAATGTACATAGCGGCGTTTAAAAACTAATATCAATGACATTGAATTTTCGATAAGTGCGATCTTGAAAATGATTTTTTGCTTGTCACTATATTTGCCCAAAACCTGATCGTAGTTCTCTGCTATAACTTTCTATTATCATGTATATAATACATATATAATACATGTATATATGCATACATGCACTGTCGGTGATACACGTCACTTTTGTTATTTGTCAATAGACTGCGGAAAAATGAAAAGTCGCAATTTTAAACGGTGAAAACGTTAAAAGAATGTAGGAGTATCGACACATTACTTGATTTGGCTCCACAATCTTGCAACTGATGAAGAATAGTTTTATTTTGCATAAAGATCCACGGTCTATTTATCAACATTGCTCTGTTTTCATATACATACATACCTATCTGGAGATGTGTATGTAGCGCTGCGTACTTACATCACATACACATGTAGATAAGTATGTAACACGCGTTGTGTAGGTGTAGGTTGCATATTGGCGCTGTCTGAGCGGAGCAGAACGCGACGTACAGGTGTAGGGTGAATAATCCGATGACATTCCGACGTTCATGTGAATATTTTTCGAGTGAAACGTACAATCTTACCTACTTATTTTTAGATCAACTATACTTGTAACAGTGGCGATCGAGTTTTAACGGGTGAACGATGTGCGACAATATGAACAACAATCCATTCGTTGGATTGTTTTCGAGCATCAACGATGCCGTGTCATTCTCGTCGCAAAATCAGACAATTATCGACGAAACTAACGGAGTCGATTACGTTGCGAAACTTGAAAATATAAATGTACAGGATCGAACGAAACCCACGAATGTTCAAGGTCTGAACGGTTCGAAAATCAACAAGGAGGTTAGGTATCTCCTCGCGGACGTGTTTGCGATAACATTACAAAATACAGGAGTAAATCAAAGATTGGTGTTTATCGACGTTGATTCCATCGAGCAAGCGGTTTTCGAACGATTGATGCTCGCCGATCCTGAATCGAAATTAATGCCCCTCCCACCTAGCACACCCGTTGTTCCTCATATACTAGAAAACCAAGCAATATGTTATTTATTTGAATGTTATTGCCGTTTGCAACGGTATCGGAATGAGAAAGAACTCGACGATGTCGTCGAGAGGATGCAACAAGTTATTTTACAAAATGCCGGAGTAGCGTTGCAAGAACCGGATTTGTTTCAAGGACAAGAGGTACCGGTTATTGTATACTATGCAGAATCAGCCAGAGGGTAATCGCATAATCGAACTGTATTATATTTTTCAGATTCACAGTCAGTTTCTTACACTGTGTAAATTGGAAGGTAAGTCGACGTGGTCTCTTCGAATACTAACATCGTTCGTAGATGGGATCGTAAACAAGTTGCAAACGGAGAACAAGGAACAGGCGACAGATATAATCGCTGCATCTTTTAGTCCTATTCTCGATATAATCCATAAGGAAGTAGCACAGACTGTTCTCGGGTCTTTCTCTCAGTCCTGGTTTACAATATTAAATGTATTTTCTTCGATAGAACCCTTAGCTAAATTACTAATCCGTCATAGTACTCCGCAGATTGCTCGAGGTAGAGCTTATGCGGATACATTGTTCGGTGCACTTTTTAGTTTGAGCTGCTTACCAAAATCGAAAGACGAACCATTCTATTTGTTCGAGAAGTCGTTTCAACAGGCAAGTACCTAGCAAAAGTAACTGTAAATTTGAAGATTTCATTGAAATCAAACGAATAACCCATTGTATTGTGTATTGTAGACAAGCAGCGCCATCGAACGCACCATTTGGACTGCTCTGGATGTGTTAACCGAATCGTTGTACAAAGTTTTCCATTCGTTGTTGCTACTTTCACACGAAATTCGCCACTTGACTCTCGAATGGATAGGCAATTGTTTACGTTTAAATGCGAGCAGAGGCAAACTTTGGAACGCGCAAAATGATACAGATCTGAGCTCCGTATTGACCGTCTCTGATGGGTTTATGTTAAATTTAGGATGCGTGTTGCTGCGTCTTTGTCAGCCTTTCTGCATACAAGAAAATCAAACAAAAGTGCCTAAGATAGATCCAACGTATTGCGCCGCGGATGTCAGTTGATATTCATAAATTAACAATTATGTTTCGAGTTTTAAACAGCATCTTATAAATCTCGATAATTTTTCTTCAGAGTAACGAAAACGAATCCTCAAACAATACTATACATTTAAAAGGATTATCCTCGGAAACATGCTTAATACCAACGTCCGAAGGTGGAGCCAGACCGGTCGCGAAAAAATTTACTTTCACTACCGAATGTTTTTTTTTAACTCACAGAGCTTTAGATCTTGGATACAGAGTGGTATTGGATAAGCTCATAAGGTTTGTCATCCCCTTGAAATCTCTTTTATTATTTACTTATTAGTTATTCGCTGCTTTTAACGCTGTTCACGTTTCGCGACATTGTAGAACATATCAGGATCTGCTGCAAATCCAAAGAATCCACGGGGAAGCACAGAACAATGAGGTATTTGATATACTGACACAGCGCATGGAGGAAGAGATGACCAAGTATGGGCTTTTGTACATCTTATTTTAAGTAGAAAACATTGGAATTCTGAATAAGAATTTATGTTTCAGGTATTTATCGCTAAAAGCAAGTCTATTAGCTCCAGAGATGTTGAAACTTTTAGCAAAATTTCACGCAACCACAGCGTTTTGGTTGGTACAAGTGTATATAAGCAACGGGGAAGCTGGAGAAGGGGAAACATGCGATTATACTCCGAAAGAATATAAGGAGGTAACATTTCCATTACCAGAAGCCGTTCCAGATACTTTGAGGTGTGTGTTCGAATAAGTTATCTTACCGAGAATACTAAGCTGGACCTAGGATCTGGACTCGACACGTTTACACTGCCGTTAAGATAACAATACATTACCGTGTGTTTAGATGCATTCCTGAATTCGTCGTGGAGAATACCATTAGATTTTTATGTTTTCTGTGTCGTTTGAATCCAAACATTTTCGAGCAAGAAGGCCAGTTCTTTTTAGTACCTGTGCTAACAGAGGCAAGCTAGAAAATACGTGTATGATAAAATTACATTGATGCAGTTCAGTACAATGATTAGACTCGTGTTACTTTAGATCATAGTACTAATGGAGTCTCAGCAACGATTGTATAATCCTCATTTACGTGCGCGACTAGCGGAGGGTTTAGAGGCTCTTTTACCAACGAACGACGAAACCATCAACCCCGTGATGCGGAACTTTGGAACATTCTTTAGAGAACAATTATTTATTACACATCCTTATAGACAACATGTAGGTATCCATTTCTGATCGTTGATCATTTCTTCTTACTATAACAATCGTTTGCTTCGCGATTTAGATCGTCCCTAATTTACTAAAAGTATTCGTAAGTATCGAAATGACAGGGCAGAGCGTGCAATTCGAGCAGAAGTTTAAATATCGACGACCAATGTACGTTGTCATGGAATATTTATGGACACTTACGGAACATCGTCATAGCTTTACGTAAGTAGACAATCGATATATAAAAAGGTGTCTACACGTCGTCATTACAAACTGCATACATTCATTCATTTAACGTTGAATTTGTGCTTTGCAGTACTTTAGCCAAAGATGCAGAAGCCAATATGGAAGCAGCTCAACCGCCGTTGTTTCTGCGTTTTATAAATCTTTTAATGAACGACGCGGTATTTCTATTAGACGAAGCGCTTTCGAATATGGCCCAATTGAAACAATTGATCCAGGCAAGGTATACGATTTGATGTATGTTGTGCTCATATGTAATTTCTCAATCACCTCGGTTTCTATAACGCGACATTAATCCGAATTTAAAGGGAGAGCGGAGAATGGAACAAGCTACCGCAACACGAGCGCGACCAGCAAGCTCATAATTTGCACAATCTCGGGATGATCGCTAAATTCGACAATATATTGGGAAAAAAGACGATAGAAACGTTAAATATGTTAACGACAGAGATCAAATCTATTTTTTGCCATCCGACAATGGTCGATCGTATCGCGTCGATGCTTAATTACTTGTTGCTCCAACTGGTTGGACCGAATAAAAAGAATCTGAAGGTAGTAAGGAAGTATGATCGAGCATTAAACATGTATTGTAAGAGTGAAATATCGATCTAACAAATCGTTTTCTTCCTAGGTGAACGATCAAAAGGAATATGCGTTTGATCCAGCAAATTTGGTGCTGAATATATGCAAGATCTATGTAAATCTTAGTCCAGTTGAATCGTTTCCGCTGGCTGTTTCCCAGGACGGTCGATCGTACAGTCCTGAACTTTTTCAATTGGCCGGCAATGTTCTGGGTAAACGAATATTGCTAATCAATGGATTAATCCTTTACACTCGGAGCTATTTTAACTAAAAAATATGCGATTGAATTGAATTATTGTCAATGTTTCAGTCCGGATCGGAGGTGGGGCTATATTAGGGTTTTTCAATCAGTTCGCTGAAGACGTAGAAGCGGCCGCGAGTCAAAAGAGAGAGGAAGACGAAATACTGGTTGATGCTCCCGATGAGTTTCTTGATCCTATCATGTCTACTTTAATGACGGACCCAGTCATTCTTCCATCCTCCAAGATAACTATCGATCGCCAGACGATTGCGAGGTCAGCGTCTTATTTTTGTTGTTAGCTTGGAAATGAATCGTTCAAACTACATCCCGAATTTTAAACAATACGATATTGTCTTGTTCAGGCATCTGCTGAGCGATCAAACAGATCCGTTCAATCGGTCTCCTCTCACGATGGATATGGTGAAATCGAATGTCACGCTTCAACATAAAGTGCAAGACTGGATAAAAAAGAAGAAGCAAGAAAGAATGAAAAGTTGTCAGTGATTACTGGACAAGCGTATGGGAGAATCGAAAATTTCACAATTTTATGAAGAAAGGATATATATAATTAATATGTACACAATCGATCCATGAATTCTCGAACGACGACAGAGAAATGGAAACACAATCTAATGCGGGCCAAGTGGGTTATATCCTGTTGCGTTAAATTGATTTGTTTCGTAGCACATGCGGACACGTGATTTTATATGCCAGTGTTACTGGTAGATAAGTGTATAGAAATGTCAACGTCGTCTTACAATTAGGGTGATTCGATAGTATTTTAACGTTGCGTTTTGCGCGAGAGAATCGTCTCCTGTAACATTTCGTACAAGGAAACACAGAGGTATAACAACATTGTTACTACATATACGATACGTGTAAAGAATATGCTATTTATAGTGTTTCTTTCTCGTTCGATCCATGTGGATATTACAAACTGGAAGTAAATTGCAATAAAGAAATCATGGATTTTATCGACGTATAGGACGATCTTTTCCTATTGAAAACATCATATCGTGCATATTCAAGCATCTAAAGCGTTCAGAAGTTGATCGAAATTGGTAACAAACCACTCTGATCCTGATCGTACGCTTTCTCTGACCACAACTCCGCCATATCCTATAGAAAGTGAAGAAATAACGATTAAATAAAAATTACATGGTATACGATCTCGACTAAAATTTACAGCTGGAACAGCACCTACCTATAAATAAATCTGCAACTGAATTAGTTTCTAAATCGGTTGCTCCGTCGCCGATGTGAACTACAGATTTGAATCCCCTCTTGTTTTTCAGATACTGAATTACTTTCGCCTTGCCACCGTTTTCAACAGTCGGTTGATTCTCATCGAATCCGGCGTATTCTCCTGCAAATGGTGTGATTCAACACTAAAATATCATACTACAGCTAACTATGAACAAACATAAACGAATAATAACCAGTGAAATAGAATTTTAGTCTATTCGCAAACACGTTTTCTAACGGAATATCAAGCGCTACAGCAACTGGCGCGATTAAACAACGAAAGCCGCCAGAAATTAGAAACACTTGTTTTTTACGGGCTCGAAGGGCTGTTACCAGAGCTCTGAAATTGTCAGGAATTTTAGAGGAGTCGACTGACTGTAAACAGTATTACATTTACATTTTATCGATTGAAATCGTTTTCCTACTCGATGCCAGGCGAGAGTTTCGGTGGGTGCGACGATAGAAACTGCTCGACTTGAGTCAAACTGGGATTTACGATATTCAATCGGTCCGTCAACGATTGTCGAAACGTGGCATGTCCCTGCATCGCTCGTCTCGTCCTAAAATTGTTCAAATTGAATTTCTGACAAAACCATTTTTAATTTAATTAATAATCGTATTGACTGTTCTTCTCTACTTGCGCAAATCAATTTTTATGCACCGGAACGTGAACTGAGAACAAGAGCGGCTTTTCAAACACTTAAAGCGAAATCTACTTATAGATTAATTAATCCAATGAATCGCATTATTGCAACAATTTTTTCATTGAATCTCTGCAAAATTTTCAAATGCAACTACGCAGGATTATATGATAATACCATGGACATAGGAATATGTCATAATAAATAAATAAAATAATAAACTATATAAAATCTTATTTTTAAAGTATAATTATAAATTTTAATTTATATATATAATTAGGTAAAAGTTAAGGAAAGATAGATTCAATAAAAAATTTAATTTATGTTTCTTTATATTAATTTTATGTCCAATATATATATCGATTGTAACAGTATTATTTTGCTTTTTCTTTCTTTGTCTTTGTGCGCATGTACCTTATTTCTTATTAGATAAGTAGTCTTGTATCTTTCTCTTTCTTTATCTTTTCTTTGTAAATACTTATGTAAAAAGGGCTTCTGCCCGTCTATAATAAATAATAATAATAGTAAAACCGAACGATCCGACCCAATCTAATCTGATCGGATTCGTAGACGGCAAGTAGATCTGGAAACGAAAGATGAAATCCGAAAAGAAAATACGTTTTTTTATCAACGTAGACAATAAATCTTACATAGCAGCGACCTCCTCTCCTTTCCCGCAAAATTTCGCGAGCTCATCGATTCCTTCCTCTTCGATCAGGGTGGAATCAACGTCAAAGGTAATTGCGTCCGCCTGCTTCCATATTGATTTCAAGTTCTCCAAGTTTGCCATCTACGGGATTTACAGCAACAGGTTGCACGGAAATATCGATCTACTGAATCCACGTCGAATAATGCCTGAACAGGACCCGAACAATACTCGTGGTAATTCGCAGGAACGACAACGTTAAACTGAAACTCTTTGTCTTGCCATCTGTAGTTACAGTTACCGATACCGTGCACACCAATATGCGATACCATACATACTGTCTATATACATATATACGTGTATCACGAAAACAGGAAATTGTCTATAATCTGTTCCGGCTGTTTCGAGACGCGTTATATCACCCAACCTCATGTTCGGACATTGTCCATGTATTCGTGTATACCTACATACGGTAACGTCTCACATGTGCGGAAAATATGTGCACGAGTTTCATGAAAAATTGATCCCTGCTACCAGCACTATGCCTCCCACGATAGCTCGATCTTCGATCTCGATGGAACTCGACCTCCGAAGAGCGTAACATGATTCGGTTCGAGATCAAGGAATATTATTGTTTGCATACGACATCCAGTGACTCCCATAAGTATTCTTAAGCATCAATTGAGAACAGCTCAACGTAGAAAGCTGGGGTTTGAATCGTTAGACGCGGCGTTTCTTCGGGAAGGTTTTGGAGGAAACCGCATTCGAAAAAGTCCATTGGTTCAAAAGTTGTGACGTCATTAGTAAACAATATTCCGCTCTTATTTACAATGTTTGCAATTTCGAGGTTAACTAATAGTTCATCCGATCTTACAAAAGTATAATGAAGCTGTAATTGAATGACCCTGAATTGAATCGAATGACCGAATGCAATCTTGCGTTAACTACTATTTGATTATATTTGCAAGTTTACAGAGAACGAAGAGATTAGATATTTCGAAAGTGTTGCGTTACTCGATCGTTCGCGCGAGTTATCGAAACGGAAAAAAACGAGAAATTAAATGAAACGAAGTGAAATGGAATAATGGAATCAAGTGGAATAGAAGACACAAAAAAAGATAACAGATAGGGATATTAAATACAGTGGGAATTGGAATAGAGATAGAAACACGAATTTAATTTTATGAGCGATATATAAATCGACGTATATATACTAATCGCAGCACGATCTTGTACCAAATCAAATAAAATTAAATGAAACGAAGTGAAATGGAATAATGGAATCAAGTGGAATATGAGACGCAAGAGATAAAAGATAGAGATATTAGAGTGGGAATTGGAATAGACATGGAAACACGAATTTCATTTTATGAGAGATATACTAATCACGAATTTGTACCCTGTATCAATATAAATGTATCGATCCTACAATATTTGTGGCAAAGTTAATTTTAGGACAGTCAAAGGTGAAATATTCTTTGCAGCATATATTTCATTTTGTACAATGCATATAACCAATATCGCGAATCTTTAGAAATATATTTTTCGGCCAGCATACGTAAGTATACATATATTGTTAGTTTAAAGTTTACGTGTGTCAGACGTTACTGTCAGAGTCAGCAACGGGTCTCGATTTCCCTGATAAGAATGATACGTTGACTTTTAGTATACACTTCATAATCTCGGAAGTTTGAAGATTATGTACTTACATATGTACATTATACATAGTAAACTCGTCATTCTCGATGGCGAGTCGATGTCTGATTTTTCAAAGATGGAAAAGAAGGTGAAATGTCTATTTTCACAGGATGCCTCAAGATATCTGTGAATGTCAGGAAGAACTCTCGGAATGTGATGATTCGAATTTCATGCGTGTAGCTCTCAAATGAATCTCGATAGTTACAAGAATACTCGTCAACAAAATGGATGCTCCAAAATCTGCTGCAATTGTTTCACTGTGCTGAATGGATAATGTTTGTGGTCGGATATTTAACAATATAATAGCTAGACTGCGGATCGTTATGAATTTATAGCAAAATTTTCAAAATCAAACATATCAATATTCTTCTCTATTGAAATCATTAATACAGACAATTTTTATTTTTCATAAAGATCCGCAAATCTAATAATAACAATATAATAATACTAATTTGATGATTAATTTTTCAGACGATATACTTTTTCCGCTCATTGTTCGATTTGGCGTTTGCGTAACTGATAACGGAGAGTATATATATGTATATCTCTGCTGATAGTTGCTCGCCGAGGGAAGGATTGATATTTGCGAGTTTCAACATACTGTTCGGTCTCCGAGAGTTTTTCCTTTAGCTCTCCGCTACACAAACGAATTTCACTCTCGAGAGTAAGTCTAGTTTTACTATCGGATGGACACGTACCGAGAGGGGTTGTCTAAAAGAGGAAGTGCTGCGCTCTAGTTACCGATCGCAATGTTCGCTTGAACGCGAGAGCTTCGTGCGTCGGATCGATGAACGGTACAGGAGACACGAGACATCAACACGTGGGAAGAAGGGTGGTTGATCGGATGGAAATGGAAGCTACTCGGCGGCGACGTAATCGCCACCGTTGCGGGTGGCGTAGCCGCGAGATTCGCGAGGAGGCGTCGCGCCGAGACGTCGTGACGCGCGGCAACTCGGAACTGCGCGGGCGATCGGACAGTTCGTAGGGCAGTCGGTTCGAAGTTAGTTGATTCGTTAGGACTTTGACAGCGGATCAGACCGGCACTTAGTCGCTCGATAAACTAGTTTGGATCTGTCGCGACGCAGGATGAACAACGGCGAAACAAGGATCCGAGCCACCCCTAGAGTTTAGACTCTAGCGAACGGTCGTCGACAAACAATCCTTCCAGGATGCGAGGGTGTTTCGTGTTCGGTGGGATCACGATGATGATCGTCTGTTGGTTCGGATACGGCTACGGCTCCAGGCTCGAGAAATGGAGAACGGACGCGGTCTGCGAACCGTTTCCTGGGATCGTTCTCGAGCAGAGTAAGACGCGACTGTTCGAGAACGGGAGCTTGCTCTACGATCACGACCAATTACCATATCCGGTGGGTTCTTATCGGGTGTTCGGGAACGTGACTATCGGGTGCGTGTGCGATCTACGGGTTTGCCTGAAGAAATGTTGCGGTCGCGACAAGATTCTCGGCGCCGGTTATCAGCCGAATTGTACCGCATTGCCGGTCAGCTCGCAACGGTCTGATCTTGTCCTCCAACGGGCCCACTTGGTCCCCGAGTTTTCGGAAATCGGGGAAGGCGGTGTCGACGCCGAAAATCTGTTCAAAATAATCGAAGATAGCATGAACTGCTCTAAGAACTCCATCAGGTACATACTCGAGCCGGAACTTTACAAGGAAGACGCGTTCGTCCTCGATCGGAACGGCACGCTGCGAACTGAGTCGAACAGTTTTCCAGCATGGAGCTACTGCCTCGACTGGAAAGAATCCGTTAAAATGATCGCCGTGATCGTCTGCAAAGAGCAAGACTTAGTCGAACCGAAGAAATTGTACGATGTCGGAATTATGGTCTCCATACCGTTCTTTCTCGCGACCTTTTTGGTTTATGCGATCATTCCGGAGCTGAGAAGTCTCTATGGCAAGACCCTTATGTGCTACGTCGCTTGTCTCGTCCTCGCTTACACTTTTCTCGTGCTGGTCAATCTGTTCTCGGGCTTTGCGTTCACCCTCTGCTCTGCCATAGGTAAGCTTCCAATTCTTTCCCCTCTCTCTCTCTTTCATGTTTCTTTTTTCTCTCTTCTGTCAATAGATCCGGCACGAAATGACCCGACGCGACGAATAATGGTCGGTTTATAGCAGCCAGCCAGCATTATATTTCGAATGGTTTCTCTGTCGCTGTTTTTCGATACTTATACATTTTTGTTAGCAAGGTTCTGTCCGATGGCCACTATAAACTGACCTTAAGGAGATCGAAAATGAAATAATACTTATAAACGTTTGCGATCGAAACGCAACACCTAAGAAATATTATTCACCGGTGTTTAGAAGGTGCGTTTTGGACCTCCGGTTATTCATATTCGAACTGAACGCTCGCCAGACCAGACGCGATACAAATTAGAGGTCAAAGATACCGGCATCCTGTCACGAGGCTGCAAACGTTCGCCGTTTCCACACGAAGGCAACTGGGTCTGAGTCTTCCGTTAAATCCCAAGAAAGTAAACTCGTGCTGAAAAAATTACAATGATTTCTTCCGATTGCGATAGGTCCGATAGTAGAGTCGTCGCTGATATCCAAGGAGCCGGTTAAAGCTATAAGTAAACGAGAAGGGGTGCGCGAGAAGATGAACGAGGAACGAAAAGAAAGAAAAAGGAAGAAAACTGTAAGAAAGAGAGAAAACAGAAAATACCTTGCAGTTCGTCCATTGTGAAATGGGGCGCGTGTCGTAACTAGGGCGCGTAAGGGCGGCGAAAGGACACACCCGTCATTACGCGGGAAAGATTGGCTGGTAACTCGGTCGTTTTCCGTGTAGTGCGATAATGCTTGTGGTCTGGTTGACAAATCCACAAGACCACTGATAAACAGTCGGTTCGCGAGTACGCACCTATCAAGATGTTGACTAGCACCTATCCTGGTGGAAGAACGGTGTTCGCGATACGACCGGTATCGGTGGTATTGATTCTATTGGTTCACGTTCTGAGCCTCGAGTGTACATTGATCTGCAATTCCACGGGGAACAAGAGTCATGGGAGTTCCGGGACTTACAATAACAAAGGCTTCATTGCTCTCTGTTGCCCGCACGAACATCTTTTTGATTTTGTGAACTCTACTTGCATACCCATTGGGAAGGACCATCGCGGGATGTCTGTCGATTGTGCGCCTGTTTATCGTTCCGAGAACGTGTCGGTGTTGGTCAACGAATCCGTTTCATTTATTACCGTCGCAAGAACTAAATGCCCCAATAATGGATATAAGTTATACGACTCCGAATTCAAGCTTCTCGACAACGGCATGCTGTACATGGAGGACGAGAACCCGAAGCTTGTCCAGGACCGATCCAAGTATTGCCTCGCTCGCAAGGAACTCAACCGCTACGACATAATATTCTGCTTCGATGATATAGAAATCATAAGTCCTCCCATTGGAATAATCGTGTCCATTCCGTTTCTTTTCCTTACGTTTCTCGTCTACACCGTGATCCCCGAGCTGAGCAACATGCACGGACGCACGCTTCGCGGATACGTCGGCTGCCTGTGTGTCGCATACTTATTCTTCGTGATCCTGCAGATGACACCGACGATCGCAAACACTTTCTGCATATTTATCGGTACTACAGTTCCTTGGTTTCCCATAGACGCGTTCACTGACGATGACTGATTCGACAGCTGTAAAACGTAGATCGAAACAAACATTTCGCAATGATCTATCGGCAGGAATATTTCTTTCCGAATTCGGATAAACAATTCTGTCATCCGAATACGGCTGGCAGGAATATAAATGTTTATTCTTTTACTATTCGTTACGTTATACAGAGCGGCCCGAATTTAAATGGCAAAACAGCGTGTAGGGAACAACTTCAGCAGCGTGTAGGGAACAGAAAAACTAAGGCAAAAAGTCTTTTAGAGATTGTTCCTTTTTGCTTCTTGAAAACAAGTTTTCATTTGTTGTACTTATTTATTTACGCTTTATTTACGTTATCATCTATTTAATGTGAAAAAGACTTTTTCTCTTAGTTTTTCGGTCCTCTACACGCTCCTGAAGTTTTGCCATTTAAATTCGGGACGGCCTGTATATTTTTGCCAAGCAATTCTGACCCGTCTTCTTGTTTCTTTCAGCTTTCACCATCTACTTCTCGTTCCTGGCTAGCTTCTTCTGGTTGAACGTGATGTGCTTCGACATTTGGTGGACGTTCGGGTAAGTCGAACGTTCTGCGCGTTCGTCGACGAAACTTTTGATTTGTCAGGGTAGCTTCGCATCCCAACGATCGCCAGCTTAATCGAGAGTAAAGAAATATATACGTATACGTACGTATAAGCGCCTACCCTTTACTCTCACGATCGAACAAGAGAAACTCGATAGTTGATAAACACCGAAGAAAATTGATTGCTATAGAACGCAAATTAATATCCGGTTCGTGACGGCACGTGAACACACTGCAAACATTCTTAAATTAATTTCGATCGGTCCACGGGGCTCTTGCCGAGTGTTTAATCGCCCAAACGGGACGCTGCGATGGGCGATAGCTCTCGAGCCGGCTCGAATCGCGTCTTTAATTCGTTCCGATTAATTGATAGAGGAAAAGATCAATAGAATTTATAGACAAACGAGTGGCCGCATGCCGCGTTTAATCTATATTATCCACTCGGGCTCTTTAATGTTTCTCGCTTTACGGTGCGTATCTTTGTCTGTTCGGTGATTATCGCGTTATCACTAGGATTAAAGGAAAATATGGTTTCTTAGATATCATGGCCATTCTGTCACTTTCCGTAAGGATCGTATCGGCCTCCTAGAAGTTAGTCCCCCACTTGTTGAATGAAATAATCTCATCAGTCGTGCTGAATTGTGCTCGAATATTACAACTATAATATAAAAAATAGGATGAGAAATTGAGAAAAACGATTTTTTCATTTTTCTTAATTTTCTTAATTGTGGTAAGTTGTGCTAGGTTATGCTAAGATTGCGCTAACTTCTTTATTTATTATTTTTTTTAAGTATATACTAATACTTCAGCACAACTTAGCAAAATTGAGAAAATTTTTAAAAAAATGAAAAGTGAGGGGCTACTCAAAAAATCGTTTTTCTCAATTTTTGATCTTATTTTTTATATCATAGTTGTAATATGCGAGCACAATTCAGCACGACTGATGAAATTATTTAATTTAACAAGTGGGGGGCTAGCTTCTACGAGGCATCGTATCGAGACGCTAACGAATAATGTTTCTCCGTCGATCCGCAGGGTTTCGGGATAACGAGCGTGTTCGTCTATTTCTACGCTGCACAGTTCGGAAAATGGAAAACGTGCCTCGCATTCTCAATTAACCGCGAACTCCGTCTCACCATCGAAGCGGTGTTCTCATAAAACTTTTCGATCTACTTATGTATCTATAGAACGCCAGGTGTACAGCAAACAAATCGTGACGTATAGTCCAAACAAATTCTCGAATGCCGAGAAACGGTCTTTTCTTCGATGCTGACGCCAACGCGGATGCTGCGCCGCGACGCCCCGCCTCGCGTCGTCGTTACCGTAACGATGGAAGATGGTACTCGTCGAATTCCTCTCGAAAAAGAAGCATCGCGTATCTCATCGCGTAATTACTCGAAACAGTCGAACACGTTCTTTTGCCGAGTCCGAAGGGGAGATCAAGCGTTTAACGTGGCTAGTAGTTGAGCGATATTTTTAAGCGCGAAGAACGTGATCGCAACCCGAGAAACAAGCCTGCGTGTTCGCGGTTTTCGATTGTATATACGCAGTATCCTGCTCGCAAACATAATTATTTTTATTTATTATAAACGGACTGACGCTCTTTTACAGAGTGTCTTACATAAAAAAGTTTACATTAAAAAACAAGTGTTTACATAAAAAAGAAAGGAAAAAGATACAAGACTACTAGTCTAATAAGAAATAAGGGACATGCACGAAAAGAAAAACAACAAAATATAATAATATAATAATTGTACAATCGATAGGTATTCTCATATAATCAAGATTCAATGAAAAAATCATAATTTTGTAATAATGCGATTCATTGAATTGATTAGTCATTCCATAAGTAGATTTCGCTTTAAGTGTTTGAAAAGCCGCTCTTGTTCTCAGTTCACGTTCCGGTACATAAAAATTGATAATTAATTAAATTAAAAATAAAGCTGTGGTCGGATACTATTCTTCGAGCATACAACGGTTGAAAATTCATTGTAGTTAATATTGCGGAGTAATGATGATCAAAGAATGAAATTGATAATGGTTAACACGATATATTATCTCGCTCGTAACTAGCCTGTCTGCCAAGCCCTCTTTTTTCATTTTCGAATGCATTTTCTGGATCGGTGACACACGACAAACGATGTGGCCGACACGAAGCAAGGACATGGGCGTGATCGCGTTTACACTCGCACGCACGTCTCTGGTCCACCCTTCTTCTCGTAATATACATACACCTACACGTATATCCATATTTTATACGTACACGTGTACACATTATGTACCATATAATATGTCCTGTAAATATATATACGGGGTCGGTTATATATAGCTCCGTATGGCCACGAATATTTACTCGTCGCGTGACAATTATCCTTTCATCTATGTATCTGTATATATGTACTATTCTTGTTTATTCGTCGATTCCATTGGATCGCGCCGGTCGGGACCAACGACGACGGAAAGCAAATACAACGTGTACTTTATCGGCGTGCGAACGTTCAATCTGCTCTTTTTTTTACTAACGCTTACTCGGGGAAACCACGATGTGTCACGTAGAACCACAACCGTTTTTACGTATATCCGTTCGCGTTCCGTTGAATCGGGACGATCCGATATTATCACTATACAGAATGTTTAAACGCGATTATTTTCAGAGGTTTCCGGTCGCTTCAAGGCAGCGTGAACCAGAGGGAACAAAAGAAATTTATAATATACTCGATCTACGCCTGGGGGTGTGCGTCCATCCTCACCATCGTTTGCGCCATCATGAATTTTCTTCCTGGCGATCCCAGTAATTTAATACGACCCGAATTCGGAGTGGACACTTGTTGGTTCAAGTGTAAGTTGCTGGTCTATATACGATGAAACAGTATTTTAAATAGTAAATCTAGTTATATATAAAAAAGAAGTCCTGACTCACTCACTCATCAACGTCCAGGCTAAACCCTTGGCCCTAGATAGATTTTTGCACAGAGGTTTGCTTTATGATAAGATACAAGGGATAAGAGAGAATATTTCGTTTGTACGAAAACTTAATGTTCTTTGATATAATTAATCAAACATCTATTTCAACATTTTACAAATTTCAACCCCTATGGGGGTGAAAAGGGGTTGAAATTTTTGTACAAGGATAATTTATTTGTGGTCAGGTTTGCTTGAAACTTGGTCTTAATGCTCATTGATACCATCTGAATGGGGTGAATGAGGCTTGAAAGGTTTTATGGGGAAAGAATATCAATTTTCGAGGGCATTAAATAGTAAAGTATTATTTTCCATTTCGATTTGAAATGTTATCGAATTCGATACATTTATGAATTATGTAAGTGATAGTTTTCTATCGATAAGATACACCGATTCTTAACGATGAATAAAGTAAGATATTTATAGATTTTTAAGATATAATATTTTATTTTTGAAATTGCGTATCTTATTTGAAATACTGTTTCCTTTTAATGAATGGCATAGATTGTCGTTATCGGTACTGCTATTCGAAACACCAGATGGCAAACGAATAATCTTCTCAAGATATTATTTAACTTTTATTAACTCTTACGTATCTATTCAATTATATATACTAAACGTTTAAGTATTGCGTAAAGTATTATATGAATTTTATATTAAATTATATTATTACTATATATATTACTATTATATTAAATTTTATATATGAATTTCAATAGTACAAAAATTTTTTATAATAATTTAATATAAAATGGAATTACTCTAAGTTGGAAGAAATGTTTAATTTTCGAGTTGAAATAGCTCCGAGTGCAAAGGGTTAATTAGTACGCGTTCTGAAGGCGAACATGTTCTAATCCTCGAACGATTATCGTTCGAATTTGATCACCACGAGCCGAGTAATCTTACGTTGTAACGATCTTTTCCAGCGGAGCAAGCGAAAGCTGTGTACTTTTACGGTCCCATGGGTGTCACGGTGCTGTGCAACATATGCCTGTTCATCTCCACAGCGATGAAGATCGCGCAGCATAAAAGGACCACGGAGTATCATTTGAGAGGGGTCGATAGTAGGCGCCACGACGACAACAAACAATGGTACGTCACCTTTCGGGATCACTTTCCTGTTTTAATATCGCGGATCAGAGAGAAACGTACAACCGCACGGTTCAACGGATACAAAGAGTCGGGAACTCGTGCATCGCACTTATCGTTTGCCTCGTTCACGATGGAAATATTATTTTTAGATGTCCTCATAGATCGAGTGAAACGAACATTTTCCCAGGCCTCGATTTGTTTTCATAATGACGAGTTCCTCCGATACAGTAAACACATATTCATCCGGTCTCGATCGCGCAACTGAGCAGCGTTACTTCTTGATCCTTCTTTATACATGTCAGCTGCTCTTCTGCCAAATCGGTGTACATTCATTTATCAAAGTTTGTTTTTCTTTGTAATCTCTTGTGCTACGATTTATTTTATTATTTTCGTCTAATTGAAAATGTAGATTTCGAACGGAGAACGTTCGGTGTACAAACGAGAAATATTTTTACAATTAATATGCAGGGTGGTCCAACTTGCATACCTATAATAATTTCCAAAGTATGCGTTGCACAAAAAGTGTTGTATACAGAATCCTAGTAGCACAAAAATATTGGAAAAATATTTTTGAAGCCACACTATTTCGTATGAGATAAATATTGGATAAGTGCATACTTGTAGGTATAAAAATTGTGATGCACATTTCGCAGGTTCAATCTGTACCTGAAACTTTTCATCGTGATGGGCATCACCTGGTCGATGGAAATCATATCGTGGCTGTTCCACAATTCGCCGACGTACATTTGGTACCTGACCGATCTGGCGAACGCCTTGCAAGGTGTAATAATCTTTCTAATCTTCGTTTGGAAGGAGAAAATCAGGCGACTGCTCCTGAAAAGGTTTCGCTGCTTTGGCCACAATGTTCTCTCGAGCAATTCGTCGCGCAGCGCGTATCACAGTTCGGCGTCTCGAACCTGCACAACCAGTTCGCTGGCTTCAACGCAGATGTTGCCAGTGTCTACGACTAAGATTACACCAACGTCCGCGTTGTATCAGGATACATACAAATCCTATTCATCGAACGCGCCCTCGCGCACCAACGGAACAAAATTGCCCAACGATAGCAATGATTGTCCTTAACCCTTTGCACAAGAATGATGACTCGGAGAGAGAGAGAGAGCTATAGCATTCGTATAATTCGTATTTAGCATCGTTCAATTTCTATTCAATATATATTACTAAACGTATTTCATTGAACTACTGAAAGTATTGTACGAAGTATTATATATCAGTTTTATATCGATTAAATTAACAAAATCATATAAAATGGAAATGCTTCAGGCCGGAAGACAAATTCGCATTTCGAATTAGAATAGCTCCGAGTGCAAAGGGTTAACGCTACCAACGTAGGGTTAACGCTACGACGAGCCACGTTTGTAACAATCGTTGTCGTATCTGACGAGTTTGTACGTCACTGTATATGCTAATGTTTAAAGGAACGACCGAAGCGGGTTGCGAAACCAATGAAAATACCGCAAGTGTTGCTTGCCTCGTCTGTCGTCCGTACGAAACCAGACTGTGCCGTACGAACGAATTTTCTAACATTTCTTTTCTATGTATGTGTCGCACAACGTGTATAAATCATGTAGTTTTTATTCTTAATCAATATTAAAGTATAGTACAAACATGATATTAATATTAATAATTTTAATATTAATTTAAAATATTTACTTTAACAGCGAGTGTACGAACCTGGGTGTCAACTTGTAAGCTGTAAGTGAACAAGATCCTGGCGTGAAACTGCACCTAATCAGGATAGTCTCTTCTCCATCCTAGATTGGATTTTCTGCCATTACGCGGGCATGCGTGGATATGTCCTAATCGAAACGAATCAAATTACAATTTATCTACACTGTAATAGCAACGAGGCAAAGATTACAGTAATATGTACATCGAGGGAACATGTAACACACACCTGTGGCGATAACTGCGGCAATTCGTTCGGTTGAGTGTGGATCCAACCGAGAGGTTCCATTTTCTTCAAATATTGATGATTGGGAAGCGTATTGGGCAAGTGAACGGTTTGATGGGTTCCCCACTGTGGAGCCATCACTATGCATCCGATTTCTTTCACTTGGGGATTGTCCGGCGGACTAATGCCGTACAAATATCCCGCGATCTAAAAATCATACGAACGATATGCTGTTTAAAACAAAAAACTGAACGATACAGAGTACAACGAAGTACACATATGAGTAGACTACGGATTTGATGCATTTATTAGAAAAATGAGAGATCAGGATCTTTGGTTTTTATATAAACAACGTTTGGTGCATGGTACCTGCAAAATCATCACAGATATTACAATTGTTTTCTCATGTTTAATCTTTCATATCTTTAGGCAAGGAATGTAGGTGATTTCAGCAGTTTCCTTCTATACTTTAGGAAGGAACGAATAACGGTCACCACTGTTTCATTTTTCTGTACCACACTGCTAGTGAGACTTCAACATACTACAAACTTTATCAGTCTTAAAACTTGTGTGGACGATATCAAAGACGAAAAAATAAGTCTGTTTATCCTATACTTACCACGACAGGTGGACCAAGTGTGGCATATTGTTGTACAAATAGGGGAACGCGATGCGGTACTCCGTTCTTATAGGCTGTCTGATTATAATCTTATTGATGTCGTTAAACTTCAATCTTCCAATCTTCATTGGCTGTGTTCGAATCCTTCACCAATGATTCAAACTTCTGTTGAAGTTGTTGCCATTTCTGAGCTATTACATCGAATAACATTATAGTGTTTAGAAACTTTGTATTGGTTTATGCAAAATAGTATACAAAACCATAATTATTCCATACCTTTCTCTTGGAGTTTATCTTCCGATAAAACTTCAGATTGTTTACCATGCATGTGAGCATGGTGAGCAGCTTGCTCGTAAACTGCTGCTTGAGCATGAGCTTGAACAGCCGCTAGTTGCGCGTGAGCCTATTGCTGGGACATCATAGTGGCCCAGGGGTTTGGGCCCAACAAATATGGTGGGATCGACATTTTTCTATGTTAAAATGCTAGAAAAACCATACGCTTGTTAATAGTGTATAAATATTTAAAAGTAACATAGTAATTATCAGTCGAGAACATAATATAATTACAAACAAACCTTAATCTCATAGTATAAGCATAATAAATATTCTATCCACCGGGCGGTAAACTGACTAGATCTAACCTACGAAAATCATAAAAAATAAAAATTAATAAGATGTTTATTAAATTAAAAAATACCTGTAGTAGATTTCGTACTGCAGCGTAATACGAGGTTTTACGCGAAACTTAATAAATAATTACCTTAGCTCGCCAAACATACATATAGGGTAATCATGGCGGCATAGCGTATGTATGTAAATACAATTGTGATCATTTTGATTGTGACCAGTGCTTCGATATGAGCCAACTTTTCTCGCGCAATAGCGGCGATTTCAGTCTCAGTAACGTAAGATTCTCGATAAAATTGGGTGCCTTGAGCAGACCGCAGAATTTTAAAAAATTCCAAATTTCAAAAAAAGGCGCCACCACTTTGAGCACTTCCAACTTATGAAATAACTAATGAAATAATAAATGTTATATTTAACACAAACAGTAACTTCAAATATAATCCTAATAGTATCCAACAATTCTATCACATTTGTTTTGGACTCAAGGTCACCTTTAAAATGTATTTTTTCTGACACTACAAGATGGAATAACAAAAGAAAAATTTTCCCGATAAAAAAATAACGATAACCTTGAAAAAAACTATGAAAAAATAACAGGACAAAAAAGAATTGTTCTTCTATGATATTCCTCCATTATGCCATAAATATTTTTCGTGTCATTAAAAATAAAGGAGATATTTAGGTGGCCTGCTTTGGCTGAGACACCCTGTATATCAGTGGACGACTCACAGCTCAGGCTGATCCAGTCTAATCTCTACATCAGTCAACATCAGTCACATCAGTCTACATTGTTCTACATCTACATTGGTCTACACGTATAAAGTCTATGGCTCCCACAGAACCTTGATGTTACATATTTTATGGTAGATTGGAGTTTCCATTCGTGGTGATCTATCGTCAGTGTTCCAAGGTACACGAGTTGTGTATTTTTTTTCAAGTTTCTACGTTTTCGTGTAAATACTGTTGAGAAAATAATAAATAGTTTTCATGCTGTGTACGATTTCACGTGCAGTTTTGCAGGTAACAAGTGTACGAGAAAACACAAATCTGAGACAAGCGAATACAAAGAAGCATCGTGCTATCGCGTCAACGTATATGCTCGATAGATTATTCGATTGCGTTGCGATAAATGAAAATTATTAACGTGAAAATCTTTTAAATGTAAATCCATCGTGAAGAGAATGGCTGGAGTATTCGATATAGAATTGCACGAAGGAGACTCTGTCAGTCAAGATGATTCGGACGACGATGTTCTGGAATGCAGAGAAGTTTGTTTCCTCCTGAATTGTCGATGCTGTTTTTCATTGTTGTTGTTAGATCGTTTATTTCGTTTCTTATCTTTTTCAGGATGATTACAATCTTGCCGCAAGTGTCAACACGATTTTAGAGTAAGTGTTGTTGAACTTTATAGTAACTAGTGGCTATAGTAAATTTACAATGATAACTTGTGGCTTCTAAAAATGTTCAAAAAATACTGGAATATGATATTCCACGAAATTTATAACGACTACTGCCACTGAAAGTAAAATTTTGTTCCCACTTTCTTGAAATTTGCCTGCAAGAATTCAAAATTGCATAAATGTAAAATAATCTAAATCAGTAATGAACAATCACAAACTCTACACACTACACATAGGCTGCAACAAACGCAATATTAAATACTTGTCCAATTCCAGTCTGTGTTTACGGTGCAGCCTCCTAGAGCCTCTTTAACGAATTTACTTCAAATTATTCTTGACTCTCTCCTGGGAAAAAATTCGAAAAAAGTATTATTCCTATTATTAACTTGTCTTATAGGTCTGAGAACTTGGAGACAGTTCAGTTGTCCGAAGACATTGTAAACCCTGGTCAAGAAAAGACCGGGCCCCAAGATTTTGAGTTATGCAAGATTCTCGGAGAAGGTGGATACGGAAAAGTTTTCCAAGTGAAGAAGGTTACAGGGAAAGATAAAGGCAGTATTTTTGCGATGAAGGTATATTTAACAAATGTTTCTATGTGCTCCTAACCAGAGAAAACGGTAGAAAGTTTTCCTTTCCTCGTAGGTATTGCGAAAAGCTTCTATCATAAGGAATCAGAAAGACACAGCGCATACAAAAGCAGAGAGAAACATCTTGGAAGCTGTGAAGGTAACTATACGCGTAATGTGTTTGACGATACGTAGCATCATTTATTTAGTTTATCATTATTGCAGCATCCCTTCATTGTCAATCTAATGTATGCTTTTCAAACCGGTGGTAAATTGTATTTAATTTTGGAGTATCTCTGTGGTGGTGAGCTATTCAGTTATTTGGAAAGAGAAGGGATTTTCTTGGAAGATACGGCATGGTAAGTAATCGACGATCTCTCTTTGTTGCGGTGACTGTATAAAATTGCCAAGCACACAAAATGGATTCGGAATGTGCGCAATGACGTCCTTTTCGTTACTCGTTTGTGTCCACAGCTTTTATTTGTCCGAGATCATACTTGCGCTTCAGCATCTGCACAATCAGGGTATTATATATAGGTACAACTTTTTATGACAATAATATTATTCGCATAATGTTCGCATTCGATCATCGTGTACTACCTTTTCAGAGACTTGAAACCAGAAAATATCTTACTGGATGGAGAAGGTCACGTTAAATTAACTGATTTTGGCTCGTGCAAAGAACATATACAAGAAGGTACAGTGACGCACACATTTTGCGGAACAATAGAATATATGTGAGTAGTATTCTTATTTTGTAAGCGGTACACGGTTATTGTCAAAGCAATGGAATAAGTTAGCTGGAATGAAATAATATTTCGAATTAAACACGAACCGTAAGCTTAAACTGGTCAGTCTGAAAATCTGTATTTTCCATTGACATACTCAGGGCGCCGGAAATTTTAACGAGAAGTGGACACGGTAAGGCCGTTGACTGGTGGAGTTTAGGCGCAGTAATGTTTGACATGCTTACCGGAATGGTACGCGAATTGTACAAACCACAAGATACTTTGTCAAGTAGTTCAATTGCGTAACATTGCAACAGCTATAATTTACGTTTACAGCCGCCGTTCACAGGAGACGATAGAAGAAAAACAATTGAAAAGATTTTGAGAGGAAAATTACGCCTTCCGCAATATCTATCACCGGACGCGAGGGATTTGATACGAAGACTATTGAAGGTACAGCTTGTCGAGTTGTCTGCATAACGTGACGATGTTTGAACGTCCAATTAAAATTAGCTGTATCACGATTGCAGAGGCAAGTATCCCAGAGATTGGGATCAGGTCCAGAAGATGCAGAGGAGATAATAAAACACACCTTTTTTAAGCATATTAACTGGCACGACGTGATATCACGAAAACTCGAACCTCCCTTTAAACCTTCGTTAGTAAGTAATTGCTATTTGTATTATGAACAGCTTATATGCACGAGTACAGAACTTGACGATAGTTAACGTAAAAGATTCGAAATATTTCCAGAAAAGCGCTGACGACACGTCGCAATTCGATGAACAGTTCACGGCCACCGTGCCAGTAGATTCTCCAGTCGAAAGCACACTTAGCGAGTCCGCTAACATGATTTTCCAAGTACGTGTCCGAAAGTGTCTCTCGACACTCGAATCGATACAGTGAAATTTTCTTATTCAACGTTCACAGGGATTTACGTACGTAGCACCGAGTGTCCTAGAGGAAATGTACTCGCAACCGAGAGTCGTGAATGCTAAAAGTCCCCGTAAAGGTTTCTTGAGTACAGGCTTTAGCGGAAGTCTTCACAGTTTATCGCCAAGATCACCGGATACTCATCTCCGCGCACCTTCTCATTTTCGTCCACACAGGTAGACACTTTTTTTCACCAGAATAAATTTTCTCCAAAAGGAAGAGAAACAATTGATTAAAAATTTTTGTAGGCAATCGCATTCTAGGTTCGAATAACGCGAAAGTCACGAAGATAGCAGATACAGCTGTCGAATCGTTTATAGTCATTTAAAGACAGGTAAGTAAGAAAGATTTTCGTGTTGGGAAATAGTTGTTTTCAGTATGATTTTCTGGCATAACGATTTCTTGCAAATTCAGCGGTTACACACGACAAATTTAATACGATTTACTTGGGTAGACGCATAGAAGAAAAAAACATGAATTTTAAACCAAAAGAGGAGTTGCATTGATAGCGGGCAGAGAGTAGTGGTGCTATACGCGTTACAGATATTCCGCAGGCCTGTGACTGCTCTAGCGTGACTAGCCACTGTTTACAGTTACGAAGAAGGAAAGTAACAATACGATATATGTTTCCGTTGTGTAAATATACGTAGATTTTTGATAAGCAGTGCATTTTTCGAGGAGAAATATGTCGTACTATTGAAAGGTCTAAGAGATATTTTTGAAGGCATGGTATCCCATTGTTGCAACGAGTTACTCGACTATTTAAACACAGTCTGATCTGTCAAAGAAGTATGAATTTATCGTAAATGTGAAATATTACCTAGGCCAACGAAAGGAACCGATTCTAGAACGATATACCTAATAATGGTTCGCTTGCAATGAAAGTTCCCAGCCTGATGCAATTCTCTGGTGGTATTTTCAATTAACCACTAGGTATATTATAACATATTTTAAGTTGGAACAATGATGAAAAAAGGAACCATTCAAATTACCCGATACATCTTTGTGTAGTGCACGAAGATCATTGGTGTATTGTCAATTATGGCATGACAAATGTAATCAACGTTTCGAACCTTTCGTTCGCTACCGCTAATATCAGGTATAAATTGGTTTCAAGTAATTTATCTATGTTTTACTTTGCCACGTAGGGCAGCAGTAACAAAGCAAATACCATATTAATTTGTATTAATATATGTACAATAGAATCGGATGGATATCTTAGGCATATTTCACTCGTATTTTATCATACTTAATCGTGGTTTGTTTAAACAATAATGCTCCGAATAATGTACAGAATGAATCGCCTGCGACAAGTCATCTGAATAATTCCTACAATTTTAAAGACGAACGTTCAAAATGATGATCATTTCAGAATTTTTGCTGAATCATCTATTTTTCCAAGTGGTACCCTATATAGTTTTGAAGACAGTGGTTCTACAAACAGAACAATTTCGGCTTTGTTCGTAGAAAGAAATTTTGTCGGAACGCTTGAACTTGAATTTCTTTCTACTTTCGAAATTGTAGGCGTTATTTAGGCGATTTGTCTTAGGCGATCCACGCTGTATACGCAATATATACTTAAAACGTTTTCCTTTTTAGTGGAAAAGGCGATCCAACCAAATTGTATTGGTAACGTCTCAATATATTATTAATGGTATTACGTCGCACTCTAATTAGTGATTAATCCGATTCCCTTTTAGATGTAATTATTATGAAAGTGACAATTACACAACAGATTCAAACTGCCCAAGTGTTCACAGCCGACAGCTGGATAGTATTAACTTTTACATAGAGAAACGCATATACGATCGCGTGTTTAGTAAATATGTAAAAGTCTTGTTAATAGATGATTACGTTATATAAAAAGAGACATGTTGAGAGTAAGAATTTGACGGTTTGTAAGATACATACACACACATATATATTATAATACATATATATATATACATATTACAAATGTTTCAGGGATAAAATATTGCTTTTCTAGATATAAAATACAGCGAACATTTCACTTGTGTTACATTTCCGTAGTATAGGTCGCTATAATGTAACAAGGTGAGTCTTCACGTTTTCATACAAGTATGGAATTTAACCGAAACGAAAGAGTATTTTCCTTCGGCGTCTCTCGGAACGTTTCATATCGCATTGAAACATTTTCGAGACTATCTTATAAAATTGGCGTAGTTGTCTGATCGTAAAGTAATGATTTTTATATATGTATTTATTATAGAACCGCCATATTTCACGGATGCGTGTAGTTGTGTAAAAATCGAAACCATTGTTCGCTTTACCTCGTATATCTCTCTATTTAGAATCTATAAAAAAAGAAAATGAATGCACTTTATTTTACTTAACATTTATTCTGTAGTTCTTTATCGTTGGAAACCACATCTACTTATATGTATATATGTATATGTTACCTTTAATCAAAAAATCTATTGTATACATTAAACATACAAAGAAAGATGATTATTCTTAAGATCGTTTGATTCGTTTCTTGTCGTGCCTTTCATTGCCTCTCTCTTCGTTCGAGTCTTCCATTTTTCTCTTCTTGCGAACATCGGAATCTTTATTTTTACTCTTCCTTCCGTCATCCCGGTGCGATCTCTTGTGTTTCTCTTCTCTCTTGTATTCGTATTTACTTTCTTCTCTTCGATCGTTCGTCTTACGCTTCTCCCTTCTTCGACGATGACTCGAACTTTCGTCAATTTTCGAATTAGATCTGTGTTTATCCCTTCGTGTTTTCCTAGACTCTTTCGCGTGACCATTCAAAGGCTTAGCATTCAGACTATTGATGTTAAAATGATTGTTACCGTTTCTGTTGATAACATTACTATTGTTACTATCGTTGCTGTCGCTATCGCTACTACTGCTACTACTACTGTCATCAGTGTCGTCACTGTCGCTACTGCTTGAGACGCTGCTACCCGTGTCGCTGTCGCTATGTTTTCGTTTCGTTTTCTTTTTCTTTGTTTTCGATTTTTTCTTCTTACTTTTCTTGGTTTTCTTTTCAAGTTGTTGCAGCTTCCTGTAATATTTTCCAAAAAGTCAGTTAACCTTCGATATACGTTCGTCAAGCAAGATTATTTACCTTAACAATTTCTTCTTCTCCTTTTTCGAGAGAGTTTTCAAAAATTTGATCTCCGACTGTTCCTCGTCGTCCGAAACCATCAGATGTTCGTGCTCGGGAACTCGCAGATGTTGCTGCGCGTTTAATGCCGATCTATGGAAGATAGAAAAGTTTATTAGAAACGAGAAACGTCTCTCGGATAAACGAAACACCTCGGATATACTTTTTCAGTGCCAAGCCATCTTCTCTCATTTGCTGTACCAGAGTGAGAGCATCGGGAGCAGACGGTGTTTGGGAATTGTTCGCCATTACTACGCTCATGGCTTGACTATAGAGAGGACATTCCTTATCTGCAAATTAATTATATCGATATAACAAATGCCTTTTTACCACTCTAGGTTTTCACTACTCCGTTATATTGTTTCTAGACCTGTGTTTATGTGCCCCCACTTGTGACACTTGATGCAGCGTACATTGCGCACTTGAATTCCAAATGGTTGATCTCTAATCTCGCTGTCTCCTTTGCAGTAACTTTCTCTAGGCGCGTTATACTTGCGTTGCCATTCAAATTTGTACTCCGGCTCGTTATCTTCTTTCTCTCTTTCTTTCTTCGCGCCGGGCGGAGGTTCGTACATGAAATTCACGCTGAGCTTGTCCTTGCTTTCTTTGCTCAATAAAGCTCTGCAACGAACCAAGCAAAATTCTCAATAAATTGTACTAACACGAATTACAAAGATTTGAGCAACTTACTTGTTGTTGTGTAGATCTTGTTCTTTCTCATACTGAACGCGTAACTCTTCTTGTTTCTTCTTATAAGCCTCGGCTTGCTGTTCGGCCATCCATACCTGCGGGAAATAATCAACGAAAATGAAATTTCGGAGTAACTTTTCATTTTATGCAGAAAAAGATGCGTACCCGTTTCAAATTGTCTCGAGACGCTGGATGGAAGAACTTTTTACACATATAATTGTTAAATCCTTTCCCCATGTTGCACTATCTAATCCGCGTACGGACTCTCCGTTAATTAATAATTAAATAAACACAAAGCTCGGTACAAAACACGCGTACAGATGATGTGACGTTTATTTCTCGATTATAACCTCTTTGATTGTTAGGTAAGGTTAGTAAACCTGTATACATATACAAATATAAATATCTATATATACATACATAGAAATATACTGCGTAGCGTCGCGTTCCCTAAATCCCCCTAGCGGCGTACTTTTATCCCTACTATTTTACAACAGGACCAATCACGAGGCAGAAGCTAATCATCAGCCAATGAGAAAGAACAACTGCTCTCGAGCGTTTCGCTGTGTTTCAAAATCCATTTACTGTATTTACAAACCGTGTACGTGTGCGTAAAATGACAGACCGTGACAAGTTGAGTGAAAGTGTAGCGTGTAATCAGTTCACTGTATAAACATGAAGCGTTAAAAGGAGAACAGTTCAAGTGTGCGCGTGAAAGAGTATCGTTTCAAGAGGCAGATGCAACGATCGCCATAAATCGATGTTTCAACATTTTTACGCGTGAGGTTAACTGAACAGTTTGAATAACGGAGACTTCTTTTCCTATCGGAGAGACCGAGATATCGAAGAAAGAAGCAGAACCCGTTCAGAACGGAATTTCAAATGCAATGAAAATAAACGAGAAAAATATGGTAGCTTTTGCAACGTCGGCTACGCCGGTGGATCGCGAGGGTTGGTTGAACAAACGCGGCGAACTGAACCGTGGCTATCAGAGACGATGGTTTGTTCTCAAGGGAAATATATTGTTTTATTTCGATCGGCGAGGCGACAAGGAACCGGTGGGTATGATCGTTTTGGAAGGTTGTACCATCGAGTTGGCAGAGGACGAGGAACAGTTCGGCTTCCAAATCGTGTTTCACGGTCCGAATAATAGAAACTATGCCCTCGCCGCTGAATCCCAGGTATCGTCATTAGTAGACTTCGGATTTTTATGCAAAATTAATAATCCTGTATCAATTTGCAAGACTCAGGAGCTAAATATAAATTTATATTCTTCACTGATAATTTTAACGTAGTCGAAATAATACTTTTAAAGTCTGTGAATCTTTGTGAGTCTCTAATTGCATCTAATTCCTCTTGTTATTTCCCCATGAAATAGACAGCAATCTATTTATCGGTTCATAGGAATCTATGGAACAATGGATGAAAGCTTTGGCGTGCGCGAGCTACGACTACATGAAGGTGATGGTGGCAGAATTACAAAGACAATTGGACGCTGCGGAAGAGGAAACTACAATGGTCGTGGCTCCCTCGCCGTCTCCTAAAGCTCCTCCAAGGCAACGTCACAATCCCTTTAACAGGCCCGAGTCTCATCATCGTTCGCAGAGCGTAAGATCCGCGCCTGGTAGAACGGAGAACGTGCCGAGAACGAGGATCACGTTTCGCGAGTTACATACAATGTACGGCAGAAGAATTTTGGCCGATTTGAACGAGTGGAGGCACGCGAGCAAAAACGCGGAGGCCCCTCTGATCACTTTATAATAGATGTAGATAATAACGCTTCGAACGGTGTGTAAATTGTAAATATTTCAACGAAAAATACGATGTTGTACTTACGCGACGTTACTAGAATTTCTGATTTATTTTTCTATAATATGAGAATTTCTAACGGTGGAAACAATAACGAAGTAGCCCGATGGATCGTTACGAAAAACGTGAGGAATAATTACGATTCATTAGAAATTATAATGTATTCACTTCTTAAAATAGATTGTATCGAATCTATCGGCTCTGCCTTCCAGTCTTAAATAGTAGGCATGCAGCAGTGTATTATACAAGTGTATGAACAGGACATTTTCCAAGCGTTCTATCTCTAATCGATTTATCAAAACGGAATTTAATACAAAGCGAAACTGGTAATTTTTTTATTGGTCTAGGATCGACTTTATTATTGTACAGAGTAAGTGTAATAAATAGAAAAGTTTGCAAGCACCGTTTGAAAATACTTAATATACTCTGCTTTCTATTGTTTTGTCTCGTTCTCTTTCGTTTCGTCTGAAATTTTGTTCGAATCAATCGAAAATCAAGATCTACTTAAATTTAAATACGCCCTTCTTCCTCGCGTCTCCGGGCAAGTGTCTAGCGCCCAATAAAAGTCTAGCTTTGTCTTCCTCTTGCGGGGCAGATTCTTCTTGCGGACCTCGCGGTTTGATTTGTAATTTTTGCTTGATTGCTTGGCTCAATATCACGCGTCTAGAATCGCTTTTCATCGCCAATAAGAGATCGAGCCACGTCCAGGTCACGTTATGATATTCCAACGTAGGTATTACAAGCGCAAAGTCGCGGACATCTTCCAAATTTTTCTCCTTATTTCCCTGTAACGATACGCAACGTCGATTAAGAACATTTTCGGAACGTAGGAACAGAGGACAGGAACGCGAAAATACCTTATACGATACGCGAACTGGTACTTCCGGTATTTTTATGTATATAAATAGTTTATTTTTGTCTGCTCTCTCCTTCATCTTCTCCACATCGTCTCTTCTTTCGATGGGCACGTAAAACGAGGAATCTCGTTGCGGCGCAGGTGATTCCTCTATTCCTTCTGGATCCCTCTCGGGGAAACAGAACTTCAGCATGGTGTTGAAAAACTTTTTGGTTAACCCTAAATCAAAGTTCAACTTCATATTGATCCCAACAAAAAACATCCTGTAAACAGGAGCCAAGTTCTCTATGGCCGTGAAAAGTTGTGAGATCAAAGAAAATACGAAACCAAAGAAGCATAGTAGAGAACAAGAGGAAGGGTTACCTATAGTCAGAGGAACCACGTTGATCTCGAAATGTTCCTTGACGGATATGCCAGCCACCGGCGCTTTCTCCCTGCAGAAAACTCGAAGAGCTCTTTGCCTGTCGACAGGCATGTTGCTTTGCAATTCCGTGGGAGTCAAAACTTCCGTGTAGATTTGATTCGGCAGTAAATTAGTCATTCGAACGTATCCTAATTCGAGAAGGTGCTCGACCGAGTCGTCCGTTTTGCTGGTTTTCGTGTACAAGAAATTCGTTAAGATAAGATCGGCGATACCCAATTGCCCATCGGCGTCGGTCAATCTCCACTGTGCATGTTTAAAACAAATTTCGGCGACTCTCGCAACCGCAGCCGGCTTATCCTTCAATGTTGTGGAAGCTGTAGCGGGAGCTGTAGTTTCTTTGTAACAGCTGAACATCACATCGAGTTCCTCTGCTTTCGCAGCCAGTTGCTCTTTGCACTCGAATACTCTCGCCTCCAATCGTTCCATTTCGGCGAGCAACTCGGGACTGGATTTCTCTGCGAGCGCCTTCTGCACCAGATACGTTTCGCGTTCCAATCTCCTCAGCTTGGCTACCAGGCCACGCACGGTGTTCTGTAATTGTTGTATAGGTCGCTTTTGATCTTCGACCGAGTGCAACTGCAACTGAAACCTCATTCTCTGCAACCGTTCCGACGCTTCTTTCCTTCTCGGTTCAACATACAGCAACAGATTATTCACTATATCGAGGATCATAGCGTACTGCAGGGAATTGGTGCAAACGTCCAAGTCGTGATGCATCAAAGTAAACGCATCGGCTGCCGAAAGGTCTTTCCTTTCCCAGAGGCTGACCTCCTCTCTCGGCGGCGGTGGGAGTTGATCGACGGACCCAACATCTAGAGCCTGGCCGTATCCGACATAGAAGAACTCGCATTTGCACCTGGAGACGATACGTTGCAGCTGGTGTTGCAGTCCACCGCCACCACCAACCGTCTGACTGACCACACCACCAACACTCTGCCCGGAGCCTACCAAAGCCGGTACATCAGGTAAACCAGCTATCACCGTTGAATCTTTCTCCTGAAATTCCAGTTACTCGATTCAGCTCAATTCGTGTCACTCGAATATCTCGTATCATATCTTTGATAGAAGTAAAATATTTATCGATATCGGATCACGTGTTTTAAACGTTCCATCCTGTATCTACAATATTTACCTGAATGTTGTCCAACGTTAACCACATTATATTATCGTCAATATTGTCGTCGATGTTGGCGCTGACGGTCGCGTAATACTGCATACACTCTAACGAGCCTACCCAGGTGGTCTTCGTGACTAGAGTTCTCTCCTTCCACACCGGTTGGTGAATTCTCTGCAATATCTCAGCCTTTGCAGCGGACAAGATCACGTAGCCCCGCGTCTCGATACCTTTCAGCAACACTTGACTGTTGACTAGAGCAACTGAAACCAAAAAATAGCAGTCTCTGAAAATTACAACCCTGTCCGGAATTAGGTTAGAGAAGAAGAGAAAGGACATACTCAGCCAATTCTTGTGGAGAACGTCGTCTTGATGGCAAGCTGCTAATCCACGGAGTTGCTGTCCTCTAGTCTGAACAGAGAGATCGTCGCTGAACGCGACAGGTTTGTTCGCTGCTTCTGCAATCAACCTCTGCAGCATCCCCACAGCTTCTCCCTGTTGCGGTTTACTCGCCGACGACGAATTACAAGCGATTGGCGCGTTCGGCAATGGAGTGGTTTGCGGATCGGTGGATCTAACGGCGGCTGTCCGATTTTTATGCGGAGTCGACGAGCTGTCTCGGTGGAAGCCCTTCAACGCGGCGGTCGACAAGTTCTTCTTCAGCTGCTGGGTCTTGATGAACGAGTCGAAAAGAGCGAACGCTACGTCTCTGTTCGTTTTCGTCCAGGCTCCTTTCAAATCGTGCACGACCAACCGATGGGTAGGAGTGTCGCCGCCGCTCACGCCAGTCACCATTGCTTCTCTGCCGTAGCTGACGCGAGCCACGCTCAAACAGTAACATTTCTCGACCGGTTGTCGCAGAGACGCGGTTTCCTTGTCCTCTTGGAGGGCGCTCTTCAGCCAGATTTCCGCGTCGCTGAGTTCGCAGTTCATATAGACAACGGACCACTCAGCTCGCGGCCGGTGTATCAGATCGTCGTCGATCGGATGCAACGATAAATTATGCTCACAGCTGCAGGCAACCCTGCCGCCAGTCACCTCGAATCCACGCTGCATCGCGAACGACATCCAATAGCTGACGTGAAACCGATGGAACGCCAAGGTCAATCGAACTTTACGGTAGTGTCGACTAAGTTGTTTCTTCCTCGGACGGATGTTCTTGAACAGCGGTCCCTTTCTCGTCGGCCTGGTCGCCCCGGACAGAATCAATTTCAAATTCTCGAACCACCTGAGCGTGCTGCCGTAAAGCAGCGCGGTCGGCGCGCTGCTCAACGTAGGAGAACCTGTCGGCTTTGTCTCGAGGGACAGGCTAGCGTTCAAGTTCTGCGAACGGAACGCTCTGAACGAGTCGTGTTCTTGGTTGCTCGAATACTCGGGCAGTCTGTCCGGCGCGCAAGGAATCGCGGCGTGATGGTCTCTCGGGTCGCCTAAGCAGACCCAGGCTAATTTAATGCTCAACCTTACGTTCGGCAGATGCAGCAACCTGCAGTCGTCGTACTTGCTTGCTGTACGAACGTATACGTCCAAGTCTCCTTTGACAATGATTCGGCCTTGTGTCCAGTCCAGTGCCAGCCCCGTCCACGTTAACTCCATCTCTTCAGTGGTGTTATAAGGGTCCAAGGAGCCGTGTAACAACACCGTTAGCTGCTTCACGCAAAGCGTTAGTCTTCCGTGAAGAGTTAAACGCATCTTGTCCCAGAAGGGCAACGGCGGACTAGGATCCCGCGACGGATGTATGATCTTCTCGAAACTGAGATTGCATTGTGCGATCACCGGCTCCCAGCACGGGCCGAACGCGTATCGGAACTTGTCGATGTCCCAGTTTAGATCGTGATAGTACTTGAGAGACGTCATCCCCCTCTCGACAACGATGTCGTCCCAGGGCGCGCCGATTTCGATTCGCACGGTGCGCCTGGCTCGCGGAGGTGCAAGCGCTTCTGCGCCGGCTAATCTACCCCAAACGCTTAAACTCTCGACCAGCAGCAACGGTTGAGGGAAGTCTCTCAGCTGCAACTTCCATTCGGCGCATTTCAAGCTTATCCCGCGAACCCACAGTGCGCTGAACTCAAGCCCATCTTCGGGCCACGGTGTCTCCGCGTCCATTTCTCGCAGCGCGTTCACCGCTCTTTCGGTACCATTGATCGACGGATCCGCCAACGCTAAGATCTCTAGGTCCAACATCGACCACGCGAACAATCTCGTTCTTGCCGGACCAGCCCGCTGCATTTGCTTCCACCGTTGTACGTAGATCTCCGCGTTCTTCTTGTACAGACTAGCGTACAGTTCCTCGACCTTGTCCTGTGGTAGCAATAAATGAGCTCGAAAAAGCTCCTCTACTTTCGTGTCGAGCATCGCCTGCCTCTTCAAGCTCTCCTTGTACTCGTCCTCCAGAAGCTCGTAATTGTCTCGCAGTCGGACCTCGAATGGGTCGTCGCTCACTTCGAACACCCACTCTTTAATCTGCAATCGCGTGTAAAATCGTTAATTCTATATATATAAAAACGGAGTCCTGACTCACTCACTCATCAACGCCCAGGCTGAACGCCTTGGCCCTAGTAAGCTGCGGGTGAAAGCTAGTTCTACAATAGTTTGTCTTAATAAGCGAAACCTGCTTACCTTTATGATTAGATCGCACGGCAACAATTCCTTTTTCCTTCTATTCGGCGAGGAATGGATTTCCTTTAACCATTTCCTTATACTAAACAGTTCGTTTTGTATTGCGTCCGTGAACTGATGCTCGTACGGAAAACAAGCCTTCACCGATTCGATGTTGAGCGCCCACGTCTCGTTCCAGTCTAACACGAAACCCTCGTTGCTTTGCCTTTCCGCGCTCACTTCTTCGCTCTCCGGCACTCGGACCAGCTGGAAACCTTCGACCATGATTATATCGGCCATGTCTAGAGCGATGCGAATGTAGTTCAACCGCCATTCCCCTTCCGACCAACGTAACTGATCCGACGAAAGTTCCAGAAAGTGTTTCGGAGAGATGTCTATCGACAGACTGATACCTCCGGTGGCTAGCACGTCCACCACTCGCTTCCGCTTTGGAAGCTTCTCGCCTGTCGAGAAAATTTCGATGACTACCTGTCGGTCGACTGTTTCGGATGAAAACGGAGTAAGTACTACCTTCGACGCTAACTCTAGTGCCATCCGCGTCGTTTCGATCGAAGATCGATCGAAAATCTGCAGACTCCAGCCAAAGCTGCAGAAGTCGTAGATGCAAATTTGGACCCCAGGCCAGATTGGTACCGTCCAAACTGATATTAATCATATCCGATGTAACTGCACCTTTGCATTTTCTTACAGCCAGGAACGGATGAACCAACGCTTGAGCGTGTTGGCAGATAATCGGCTCGTTCTTGTTCAAAGTTATCGCACTGACACCCTCGGCCACGGCGACCAATCGTTTCGCGTTGTGCTCGAAGCTCGCCGTGTCCAAACGCGTCATGATGGAAACTAAAAATTAATCGGTGTGTCACGCGACTCGACTCTCCGCTTACCAACGATCGCGCGCTATACGTACACATACGTACGATTGTTCTCCGCAATGAAAAACAAATTGCAATTCGTTACGTTCAGATTCAACTGCATCACATTCTCCGTGTCATGGTTCTTATCCTTCTCGGCTAGCTCGGTTCTTCCAGTTTTTCGATAACACCTGTGAGAGAACAAAGGAATGTTTATAGAAGCAACGGTATGTGAACGAGTATTGTTCTCCGTAGAACCCACTTGACGGCTTCCTCGAGGAATCTGGCGAATTCTAAGCTCCATTCGGCCACGAGAGCATCGACAGCGATTCCAATTGCATTGGTACGCGTTGTAGCCAATAGTACTCCGATGGACAACGGTGTACCCCACCGATGGGACGTTTCCGAGGTGACGGTACTGGAACCGTTTAAAGTACAATATAAAGACTCCACTACCAATTCCGTATTCCAACCGTCTGTCGTGTCTATTGGATTAAACCATTTATCGTTAGATTCTACTTGGATTTCGACACGTCGCGAAACTTGACACGGACACATTTTGCATGTCGCGTTACTTGTACCTGTGAGCGTGTTCACGGAATACTTGACGTGGTTCACTCCGCAGGCGATTTCGTCGACGTCGAACAACTTGACGTTCACCGACGAATCGTAAAGCTCGGTGTTCACTCTGACATCCGACCATGGTAACTTGTTCTTGAATGTTATGCCGGTGACCGGCCTCGAAATTTCGTGATCGGCATTGCAGAACATCGTCTCCCAATCTTTCCGGTCATAGATTATCGAGAGATTGTGGATTTGCGTGGCAATTTCTAAAATGTTTCGATCCACCTGTAGAAGCAATACCGTCCCGTAGAAATAAAGACAGAGACGAAGATAAAGACAAAGACAGAGAGACAGATAATACAGTAGGTAATACCTTTGAATTAATTAATAACGATCGCAACGTTAAAATCGGAAGCTTGCTACGAACGGAAAGACCGTCCAAAGTTAACGTAAGATTCAATTGAAAACTGCACGGCTGGAATTTTGTGTTTACTTGGAGACCCTTCATCACACCTTCTAAACCGAGTACCATGCCATCCTCTTTGCCCATGATCACGGAAGACGGGCCAATTTTCAGTATGAAATCCTACGAACAGAACAATTCGTTTCGATCCGTTTCCTGGATAAATGTTCGAAGATATAAAAACGTGAGAGCGATGTACTTTCGGAATGAGCGGCGCTAATCGAGTCAACAAATCGTTGGAGGAGTCGACGTTCGCGTTCGAGTACGATGATGCGTCGGCCAACGAGCATTTGTCTTTGAAGAAGGTGACCAGATCCACACCTCCGGAACCCTCTGTCTGCATTATTCCGATGTACAATTTCTATAAATTAGATCCTGCTTGATTTCAATTGATTCCCCTTTCAAAGGACAGTTGTTTCGGATCGTCCATAAAGTGCGCTGAACACAAACAGCTACCATTCAAAGCATCGAACGAAATGTTCACATAAAGGTCTGCTACACACATTCGTTTTTCTAATGTGCGGAGAGTATGCGTTTCTTTGTGGAACTACAGTGGAAATTGAACGCAACGGTCGCCACACTTTAGAAAAACAGATGCGTCCAGCAGGCCAAAAAAGGTAGAAACGTGCAAGCGTTAGGAACAAGATTACCTTACCTCCACCGAAAGGTCTCCTTGCGCTCTCAACGTAGCTTCTGCCGTACCCGCAAACGATATCTGCGAGAGACACGCGTCGGAAGAGTGTCGCAATAACTTCATTGCACCGCCCACGACGCTGGCAGACCCGAGAAGGGTACGAGCTCCATGGACAACACTGCCATCCAAACTGAGACTCTCCGCGCTACCGTTTGCGAGCCAGCCGTTACCCAATGCTAAAAGACTTAAATTCTCTATATGTACCGCCATAAACTGAAACATTCGTTAACGAGAATCAAGAGACACGAAAACCTAGGATCCTTGAACGATCGACTGCCTCTGTTATTCATAGTACCTGTACAAAAGTTATGATTATCGGCGGAATCTTTTTGTTTCGAAAATCCAACAGATGCGTTGGTTTCTTCGGTAAGCAAGGCGTCTTTGTCGGTACATCCTTGTTTATCCGTACATCTTTCATTATCACAGCCAAGAGTTTCGCTACATCGCTACTGAACAAACTGCTACGTATACTGATTTCCTCCACTTCCTGAAATCATTCGAAGAAAGTTAGTACCATTGGTTCCTCCGTAGTTTGATAGAATACTTACCAATGTGAATCCATTTTTCGAAACGTTCACGTCCCGAAGTATAAAATAAGGTAACGAAATGTGACCGACCCGTAAATAAATTTTGTACCGCCTCTTCACCAGCCATGCCGCAAGCCTAGGTATTATCCTGCGGGAATCGGACAAATTTCATATGCAAATTTCTAATGCGTCGTACAATTTTCTAAATAGAGGTGGTAATCGTCGTTAACCTTACCAGGTGAAACTGCAATACAGAACGAAGCAAACTGTGGCGAAGACAATTAAACCAGTCATTTCGACGACTCACATAACGTCGAGAATATGCAAAATCACTCGTTCGAGGTCATCAGAAATGTTCAATTTTCGTTTCGAGTAGAATCGAACGGAACGGACAGATTCATTGACAACTATAGCGGCAGCGACAGGCGACAGCAAACATCATCGCTATCGAAAATCGAAGCTGCGAGAAGTGTCTGCAAGTATCGAGAATCGATTAGTGCATTCGAATCGTCACTGTTGCACATCGATATATACGATCTCGATAACTTTCTCCCCACACATTCAAAACCTCACACATCTTTAAACGTGTGCATACACGTTTCGTTTCAGCTGATTTCAGTGATGGCAAATTGATAGAAGCTGTGCGAGGAGAAACATAGTATTTTTCCGATAGAATAAGTTGCGTGACATTCGAACGCGATTCGATATCAAGTATAATCTACAATAGTGTCGGTAATTTCAAGTTGGAATTAAAAGGTAAATCCTCCGGGTTAACCTCCACGTTGGACCAGCGAGTTTAAGGTTAGTTCGACGATCGCAAAGTATTTAGCATACATATTTTATCATTCAACTAACTAAATGCATAATGTTAACCGATACGCTACTGTTCCTGAATAATATTGTACTGGAATCGTGCTGGAAAATATTCGGAAGTAAAGAAAAATTTTGTGGGAATTTTCTGAATTGCAATTAAAATGGGTAATTAAAGGTACATTGATTTGCAACGTTTATTCGATCGATGAAAGTTAGGTCCGACGACAGTGCTGTACAAAGCTCGTTGCGTCTCGGTCATTTAATTCAACGACGACGAGTTGCGTGTGCAACAGATACAGGTTGTTGCATTTAGTCATTTGCATTTCATTATTATTATTATTATTGAATGTAGTTTTGCATTATCGAAGGACGCGAGAAGACGACATATGTACGCGGAGGAGATCGGATTTCGCTAGAATCGATGATGGCGATAGAAGAGGAGAACGCGATTTTAAGCGAGTAGAAAACGTTCGTCGTCGATCTACGGGGACATATTCGAAATTCCGCGACATGGTTCTCGCATGGCGACAAACGTTGCCATGCGAGTATCGATTCGACGAGGAGGTCGGTCGCGTCTCGCGATCCGTCGAAAGGGTTCGCCCGTCCGAGTTTCCCCGAGAATTGGCGAACGGATGCGCGACATCCCGACGTTCCGACATTACCACCACATAGTTTCCGGGAACCGTCGCATATGGTTGTTTGGTCCGGGTTAGGGAGCATCGAGCTTCAATATGAAATATTGAACATTCAGGAAATCTCGAGGAACGAAGTAAAGACATGAAATCGTAGAGCGAGGCGAGGAAAATATGGGAGGAGAGATCGGCAAGAGAAGAGGAAGCGAAAGGTTGGTAGAAAGGGGGGGCTGAAACATTTCCAAGGCATTTCTAAGCATTCGAAGGTGTCGATAGGCGAGGAAAGCGTTGTCCCGGAGGAATCGCCGAGTAGCGGAGGAGGTACCGATGCGAGCGCTGGCCGGAACGAAGCGCTCGTTATGCGAAACGAAAGCACGAGAGGCATCGTATCGAGATGGTGTTCGGCCGAGAACGCGTTCGTCACGCCGGAACGCAGGAAACATAGACGCGTGCACGGGCTCCAGCTGCCTCTGCACCCGCAGCAGGTGATCGGTTGGATCGTGATTCTGGTGATCGCGATAAACACGTTCGCGGTGCTAACGCCGCAGCTCGAGCCTAGTCTGCGACCAATACTCTCGAGCCTGATCGCGATCGTATTTTTCGCGCACTTTTGCTCCCACCTTACCGTGTTGCTGTTGGACCCAGCAGACCCAAGAGTCAGGGCTCAACCAGCGAACAAGGTTCTGCCAGAGTTCGACCGAACGAAGCACGCTCGCGTGATCGAGAACGGCCGGTGTCACCTCTGCAACATAACCACCGACAGCAAGAGGACCAAGCACTGCTCGATATGCAACAAATGCGTCGCGAGGTTCGACCACCATTGCAAATGGCTCAACAACTGTATCGGTGCTAGGAACTACTCGGCGTTCCTGATCTGCCTGATATCCGCGATCCTGGCTAGCTTATCAGTCGCCGGGCTCTCCGCCGCCGAGTTGACGCTGTCGTTTTTCTCGAGCCGAGAAGCCAGCATGGAAAACGCGACAGCCGCCACAATGCCTCGAGCCGCTCTCTCGATCGCTCCCGTTTCCGACACCGTCTCGATCCTCCTGATCTCCACGATCGGAATCCTCTCGGCGATCGCCGCTATTCTCCTGATCCACCTGTGCTTCTTTCACGGGTACATCGCGTGCCTTGGTCTCACCACCTACGAGTACGTGCGGAAGAAACGCGCGCGACACGCTGCCGCGGCCACCGTCACCACCACCGCGGCCATCACGGCTGCAGCCGCCACGGTCGCCAATAACAACAGTTCGACGACGAACGTCGACGTGACCGCGGTCGAGATCAACAGATTCCCTTCGAGTCGACGCGACCGAGCGAAGCTCGAAACCAACTCGCGACCCCGCATCCTTGACAGAAATGCGGATTCGGACGAGAACGAGCCGGATCGAACAATATTAGAAACAAGGGTTCGTCCTCGGAATAATCAACGGAAGAACTTCCGGTTGTGCTTCTCTTACGAGATCGAGTCGATCGCGAACGAAACCTCGATCGAATTCTCGTCGAGGGGTGCGTCCGGGGCGAAACGCAACCAATCGACCATTGTATTCCGAGACTCGGTCGATCTCGTCGGCTCGTCGACGCCATCGCCGGTCTCCTGTTGCTTCGCCGCCGCTAACTCGCTGGCCAATCGTTGCCGGTCCACCGGCAAAGCTGATGGATCGAAGAAACGACAGACCAGCGGCAACGCTAATTCCGTTGACGGTGCTCCGCCGACGAACAACTCTTGCGAAGCTGTAGAACGAATAGGAAAGTTCCTGAGGACGTACTTGAGGAGGAGCGGTCGACGACGATCGTCCAATTCGAACGGTGCTCGTCCGAGCAAGATCAAGTCGCGCATCGACGCTGAACGTCGGTCAAACGTGACCGACACCAACGTAGATGTTGCCTGTGTCGCGAAGAACGAAACCACCGCTTCCATCGACGCTTCGCAACCATCCGGCAAGTTTCCACCGCGTTCCTCCGACCAGATCCTGATCTCGCAGTCGAGGAAATTGTCGAATGCAACGACCTTGAAGCGATCCACCGGTCATACTCGCACCAGGCGCACTTGCTCCTTCCGGAAAAAGCCGAGACTGAAGATGAACTCGCGGGTGGCTCAATCCATACAACTGTCTCCCATCTTGGAGTCGGATTTGTCGAAACCTGCGTCGCCTCGTTCGCCCCGTTCGCCACTTCCTCTTCGGTCACCTTGCTCCCCTTGTTCCCTTCAGTCGCCGCGTTTCTCGCGTTCCACGTCCCCACGGTTCGATCGGTTCGCCTCGTCGTCGTCGGGAGTTTGATTTCCGAGTCGCGCCTGTCTTTCGTCGATCGCTTATATACTTTCGTTACATTTGTCGCGCATCGAACGTCTCGACCGCGAGACCGTAGGCGTTTCTCCTGTTTTACGAATATTCGGCGCTCCGAGACCGACTCGGTTTTTCACCCTGCGAACGCGCAGGGGTATGTCGTAGACGCGTGTACGTTGACGCGGTTGTAATTGCCCCTCGTAGATGACGTCGGTTACAGCGAAACCGTTCAAGGACGAATCCACCGCCGAGAACGTGTGGGAAACCGTGCTGGGTGGGCCACGGTACGTGGTCGCGCCGATGGTCGACGCCAGCGAATTGCCATGGAGATTGCTGAGTCGACGACACGGTGCTCAACTGTGTTACACGCCGATGCTTCACTCTTCGGTGTTCCGCAGAGATCCCAAGTATCGGCGGGAAGCTCTGGCTAGCACCGGCGAAGATCGGCCTTTAATCGTACAGGTACGTTTCCGGTTGTTAGCGAAGACCAGGAGTAGAACAGCGGGCCAGGGAGGGGGTTGAGAAGTCTCTCGCTATAGAAGGAGGAGGAAAAGGTCCTTTGAAAGGCCCTTTTTCTTTTTTTCCGTGGGGAAACCCTGTATGGGCTTCTCGACCCCCCTCGGGGTGGAGTCGAGGGCGTGTGAGACCCTCTCTAAGGAGGGGCGGGAGTTCTGTCCACTCACGGCTCATCCTTTAAAAGGCCCTGGGCGGTGGAGGCTTAGCAGGTATGGCGATAGAATGCGCCCCGGCAATGATAATCCCCCCAAATTCATCTGAGGGGACAGCTGAGTCCGGCACTACCCCCACCGCCCTTAAAAAAAGAACTCGAAGACGATAAAATGAGTCTTTTCTAGCAATTCGTTTAAACCTACAATTCTCTTTCAGTTTTGCGGCAACGAGCCGAACGTGTTGCTGGAGGCGGCGCTTTTAGCAGAGCCCTACTGCGACGCTGTAGACGTAAACATAGGTTGTCCTCAGGCTATCGCGAAACGCGGTCGCTACGGTGCATTTCTGCAAGACGACTGGGACTTGCTGCAACGAATCGGTCGGTAGAATCGCGAGAACTCGCGACAATTCTTTCATCCAACAAAAACATCCTGTAAACTAGATCTGTATCGTTCTTTCTTTGTACAGTGAGTACTTTGAGCAACGGACTCCGTGTGCCTGTGACTTGCAAGCTGCGAGTGTTCCCGGATATCGAGAAAACGGTGAAGTACGCTCGCATGCTCGAAGCTGCGGGAGCGCGATTGCTTACCGTGCATGGACGTACCAGAGAGCAAAAGGGACCGTTGACTGGTGTGGCCTCTTGGGATCATATCAAAGCTGTCAGGTATTGCTTATCTTATATTCAATCCCGATTCCCAACGGGACATCGATCGCTTACTCGTCTGTTTTCTTCGGAACGTTTAGAGAAGCCGTCGCTATTCCGGTTTTCGCCAATGGCAATATTCAATGCCTACAAGACGTCGAAAGGTGTATAGAAGAAACCGGTGTACAGGCGGTGATGTCGGCGGAAGGGAATCTTTATAATCCGTACATATTCGAGGCACGTTATCCGGCCAGCTGGGAGGCAGCGCTCGAATATTTGGATCTGGTTGAACGATATCCCGCCCCCGCCTCTTACATCCGCGGTCACCTATTCAAATTGTTCCATCACATGTACGTATCGTCTTGTTTCTATCACCCTTCATCTTTGTATTCGTTTATCGTCTTACCTTCTCGCGTCCGGCATTCTTTTAACCGGAGAGTAGACTTTCTTTACCAGAGAATAAAGAGGAAAGGCAAATCTTGGCACAGAACTCTACCATGGAATCGTTCAGAAGTGTGGTGTACGCTTTGAGGGATCGTTATTTGCCCTATCACGAAGGCCGTCTCGCGTGGCACGAACAGACCGATGGTACGGTATACTATGTACTTATATATGTATCGTAAATAGGTATATATCGATGCGAGACAGATCATATTTCTTTGTCGTTGTAGACTACAATTTGAAGCTGCCACCGTGGTTGTGTCAGCCGTACGTGCGCAGTACTCCGGAAGAAAAAGAAACGTCGTTGTCGGCTCTTGAAACGGTTGGTCTCCCTAGTTTTCGCATTGTTAATTCTTGTTTTGTCCCTCTCACTCTCGCGTGATCTCGTAGGACGATACCGCGAAGAGAAAATTTACGGACGAGGACGGCAACGAAATATCGCGGAAACGCTTGAAGAAGATCAGACGAATCGCACGGCGTCCCAACAGGCCAACAACAGTCGTCGCGAAGAGAGGGTACAATTTTTGCAGCGACTGTCCGAATCCAGTGGTTCGTAAAATATGGTTTTACCATTGTATTATACCGGCTAACGATAATCAGCACTTGATTCCAACGAATCTCTAATTGCCATAGGGTTTCAAGTGCGTGTACGCGTTGTGCAGGCAGTGCTGCAGAAACAAATGTTTCACGGAAAATTTGGACTGCGCCGGACATAGGAACTTGACTAAAACGAGAAGACAGATGGCAGTAGATTTTGCTGCGAAGAGGAATACCATCGACGATACAATATCGCTTTGCAAATAATAAAGGAACTTCGTGAAAATACGCGCCCCATTGTGTTTTTTGCGTACGAGTCGTGCGCGCGAATAAAAATCAGTTTAACGTTTCTATCCAGGAGATAATCCTTTTCACGCCGTCGCATCTCGACAAGGATTGTAACAAATAACTATGTTTATTTACACGTTACACTATTTTACAAAATACTTTTGGTGAAAATCGTCGAACCCGACCGTTTCACGCAGACTCGCGTGTCTAAAGTCGGCGTCAACGAATTGGACTATAGCGGGACGATGTTAGACGGTCCAGGTCGTTGTCGCGATCAACTTTGTCAGCGATGCGGTCAGACCGCTCTGTTTTTCATCGACGATCAGAGCATCCTTTTGCGTTTTCTCGTTTAACCAGTGCTTCTTGTTTACCAGTAGAAGAATCATGAGCGTAGGCAAATGGATTAGCGAGAAGCGGAATAGTTTCCGCGAGCTTCCACTGTCAGAGTGCTTGTAAAAATTTCGGGCTGGAAAGTGGAAAACGAGAGATATATAGGTGTAGTTCGAATCTATTGTATACGGATAATAATATCGTAGACATACCTAAATAGAGAAAGTACAGGTTGAGGGGTGTCGACTCTATGGCGAACCACCAGTTGGTAACGTCGAACGCGGGTGCCAAGTAGCAGAGACCCGTTAGTATGGCGGTATAACGTAACGCTGTCTTACGGCACAGATTTGGATCGGTGACGGCCATCATTCTGTAACCAGCCCGAGAATAATCTGGCCTCAAATTCCACGACAAAGCGTTGAAATGAGGAAACTGCCATGCATATAGCAAACCAGACATGATCCAGGCACCAGGTGAGACTATGTCACCGACGCAAGCTGCCCAACCCATTAACGGTGGTATCGCTCCAACTGAACAGGCACGGGGCATCTTCGATTAAATACAGTCAAACAACTTTGAATGAGCACGTTCTGCAAACTGCCACGAACGGATACTGATCACCGCCGCACTTACCAATCGATCCGACCCAGGTATTCAATATACTAACTCGTTTCATGGGAGTATAAATTAAAGTGTAAAGAACCAGATTGGCTGCTCCGAGTGCAGCAGTTAGACCATTCACTTCGCTGTACAGTAGGGATAGCCCACTGATGCCAGATATTGTTGCAAACATTATAGCATGGGCTGGCCTGAGAAAAAAGTTGAAATCAATTTCGTTAAAACCAAGTTCACCCTTGTATTCTACACTTACGTCAAATATCCTCTAACCAATACTCTGTTCTTGGTTCTGGACATTTGTGCGTCAAAGGGAACTTCAAAGAATTGATTGACTGCATTCGCTGTAGCCGAACATAATCCAGTTCCGATAGAACATGCTGCAAATGTGTAGGCGTCAAAGGATCCTGGAGCTAATACGTATCCAGCCATGGTGGTGACGACAACCAGTGCTGCAATTGGCAGTTGTTGCCGTTAGTCTTTTCGTATAGTCTGACAAAGAGTGGAATGAAAATGGAAGTTTTAGACCGGCAAAATTTGCGTACACGTTAACCTTATTTTAGAAAGCATGAGACAATGCTTTCGTAGCTTATCCGACTCTAGCTCCATGTACCTCCATTCCGACTCCTTTTTGCTACAGTCATCTTTTCGAACGACAATCGAGTCGGTCTCGACGACAACTGGCTTTCCTACATCGTGGACCGATGTAACTTGCGGAGGAAGTATTTGAGATTGCAAACTCTTCGAAGCTGTCAAGCTGCGTTGTCGTGGAAACGAAGGCGATGTCTTCGCAACCGGCGCAGCCTGCTTCGAGTACTAAAATATATTACGATCTATTTAGCTGGAAAACTTTCGAGCGGTTAAAATATTCTATGGAAAATTGTGCGTACCGTTGCAACGGGAAGTCTCAACAACTGAGAGAAACATGATATGCTCCGAGTCGTTCTGATAGAGCAGAAAACAAGTACCATGATAAAATTGTGTGGTACAACTAATTATTTATGTTCTCCATCCTGAAAGTAAAGTAAAGTTTAAAAGTGACAGAAAAGTGGTCGCGCGTGCAAATAAAAACGTGTCGGATTATCAGTGAAAACATCGACTAACCAGACAAAGTCAAGTTTCACTGATAATAGCGTGTTGGAGACGAGATAAAACGACTTACATTTTGCTAAATTCTTCGTTTTTACACTTCGCTCAGCGTTGCGTAATAAAAACTGAAGGGACCGCACATTGCGCTGCGATACATTGAAAAATGTCACTAGATTATCGTACGTAATTTCTCGTGCTTCCGCCTTTTGCCGCAGCTGCTTCCGAAAGCCAGTGATCAAGAACAGTGAAGAATGGCGGCATACACGTAGCTGACAACACTGATCGTGTCTTCAGCGCTCCACGAGCAACCGAATTGAACCGAATCCACGAAATTCCCTAATCCAAGGAAGTAACAGGTTCAAATTTCCGATATCTAATATGAAATTTCTTTAGTACACAATTTCTTTCAGTATTGATAGTAGTGTAGGTGAGAAGACAACGCTTCGAAAAATATAAGTCAAGAATATAAATAGAATGAAATTTAGTTCGAGGAGAAAAATTAGTCGGGAAGCGTACGTTAGTACTGTTTATCTGTTATTGAATATATGAATTGAACAAATAAAATTTTATATATAAAATGCGAAAATTACATTGTAATCTTCTATTCGAATTGAAGATATTGTTTTTACCAACATGTATGCATATAAATAAATATTCTGTATCATGTAGTATCATGCGCAAGTAAGGTCTTCCCTAGGTGCCGCTGGAGTTTCTGTTTGTTACGAATTATCGGAACTGACCATGGTTCATCGGTGTGCGACGTTTAACCATTATCAATTGTATTTTAATCAAATATCGTGATAAAACATCGCGCACGTTGTTCCACGTAAACATCGAATAACACACAAAATGTAGTATTTTAAGTAATGAAATTTTTGTCGAATGTAGAAAATGTTCGACACGCATTTACGGGGAGGAGTATGGTTTCGTATACTGTTCACTATTGTGTTCATATTCCCGCTGATCAATAGCGATGATAGAAAACAGTTGACGTTCTGCAACCAAAAAACATTTCGAAGGTAATTATCGCAAAAATTACTTCACACACGTCTGATGTTTGTGACGTGTTATTCGACACACTTTGTTTCAACATGAACATGTTTTATGTGACCTCGCGGATTTACAGTTTTGTCAACATCCATTCAAATTTGATCGATTCTTATTATTAGAGTACGAACGTTGATAAAAATGTACGCTTATGAAAACAATGGAGTTTCGATTAAATCGTGCGATTGTTTTCGTATATTGTCACCTTGCGTTTGATATAAATTAATACGATTCTAAGTCTGATCATTACGGATTAATCGTACGAATAAATGATGCTATAGTTCGAATAAAACCTACCTGCAATTAAAAAAGTTATATAATTTCGATGTTGTCTATTTATATGTCTTTATTAGGCGAAATGCGTCAAAGAATAAGGCAATTGAGGGACTAAACGTATGTCTATGTTTTTCAGTTTAATTTTTGTAAGTACGTTAGATGGGAAAATATCTGCTTTGGACGCGACCAATTTAGGGAAGAAACAATGGACCTTGGATTTCGATGAAGAACCTATGTTATCGTCTAACATTCATTATAGAGAAGTATACGAATGCTAAACATATTTATAAATATATTTTAAGACCTCAATTTCTTACTTATTTATTATTGTTTCTAGTTCAATGATAATGGCAAAAGAGTTTATTTTATACCATCTCTAAGCGGAGGATTATATAAATTGGACAAGGAAAATTTAGAACCAGTACCGGTGTCTACAGTACAGTTAGTACAGTCGTCTTTCCGGTACTCTGACGATCTAGTATTTTCTGGTGGTTCGGAAGTAAAATCTTATGGTAAATATTTCAATGATATTTATTAAATTTTGTACTCTGTTATTTCACTATTAGCAGCAATCTTATGTATCAAAGATATGTCAATTAAATATCTCTCCAAGTGTAACTCGGGGCACCAAAGAAAATCTAATCTAATCAAACTTAAACCAAAAGTGTAAAAGAATAGGAAAGGGTGCAATAAATGGGGTAATAATTGAGTAATTCTCTTCCTGACAAATAATCCGTTTACAACAGGAGTTTCAAGTACAACTGGAAAGATATTATACGAATGTGGAATCAATGGTTGCACTAACAACACTGGAGGGGAATCGTATATCGAGCAAGATGTGCTCATCGTTCAACGGTTTCAACAAACAGTACGAGCGGTCGAACCACGAACCGGTCATGAAAGGTAAATGATAATTTGAACGAATTCGGATTATAGTTAATCGCATAAATTCCATGTAAAACAATATCTCGTTAATAGATGGAACTTCAGTGTTGGCCAACACGAGTTGGTATTGGTTCCTAATTCCGATGTGTATTGTCAAAACGAAATTGCGGCTCATATCAGGGATATCGAAATTAAAGTTGTTGTACCTGATGGTTTGATCTGGGCCGTTAGTAGAAATAACCCTTCGGTGAAATTGTGGCAGTACAAGGTGAGTTTCAGAGAAATACAGAAACTCTAGGTTTAATTTGAAGATTTTGTACTAATCATTTGTATTTATGTTTTATCAGTTTGACTCTCCAATTGTTACTATATGGCGCGAGCATTCGAATATGAACAATGGGCATAAGTATTTGAAAGAAGTTAATTTGTTCGATAGTATGCAGTGGTCTTGGGGTTCAGAATTCTCAATTAATCCAGCACTTTATTTGGGCAAACATGGTACACAGTTATACATACAAGAAAATACAGAATCATTGCAACAATCGTTGCCGTACATTCAACCCTCGAAATATCCACTGCAACTCTATCCCGCTATCGGTATGAAACTTTGTTTCCAGCTTTCTTTACCATAGCCGGAGGCACATTAAAATATTCTGTATCTTTTAGGTGACAAGATTATAAAAACTCTTCCAGTTCCAGAAGACAATGATCCAGATAACAATAATTTGCTTCAGATAAATGGCGCACAAAATACCACCGCTTTATCGGAGTACACAACTGGTATAACAATTTCGAAAAATCTCTTAACAACGAAACGAAAAATTCCTTACGAAATATCTTTTCTTTCGACAGACAGTGGATTTTACTTGTATTCAAAAGAACAGCTGCAATTGGATAACAACAAACAATGTAATCGTACTGTTTCGAACTCAACGATTACCGAGCAGAACGAAAAGCCATTTCGACCTAACAACACCAGCGACGAGGACGACGATACGCCTGTTCAAGTGATAATCGTTTCCTTGTGGTACTGGTGGTACGTAAAATTAGGATAAGGAACCTAAAATACTAACTTCTGATAGAAAAATATTTTCATTGAACAGGAAAGAAGTTTTGATAATCTCGATTACCACTGCGATTCTTCTGAACTTCATGTTAACGCAGCGTCTGTTGAATGCTACCACTGTTGCCAAGGATGCAGTACTCCCGGTAATAGAAATATTTTGAATGTCCTGTAATATGTACGTTACTTGATTCGACAAATTTTTCTAGCCTTTGATAGTGGAAAGACACATCGAGACGAACACGAGTAATCCTCAAATGAACAACGACAAGAAAAACATCGATGGTTTTACGTCGCGTTACTTAACAGACTTCGAACCGGTGGACTGTTTAGGGAAAGGAGGATACGGTGTTGTCTTTGAAGCAAAAAATAAGATAGACGATTGCAATTACGCTATCAAGAGAATTGCTCTGCCAAATAGGTTCGATGTTTTAATTTATCAACTTTTTACCCTTCAACGATTCCACTTCATTATATAATGTTGTTTACAGCCAGTCTTCGAGAGAGCGTGTAATGCGAGAAGTGAAAGCTTTGGCCAAATTGGATCATCAGAATATCGTAAGATATTTCAATGCATGGTTAGAGTGTCCACCTGCGGGTTGGCAAGAGAAACACGATCCAGAATGGATGAACAAATTAGCGATGCCAAACTTAGAATTTATGTCCGATGGAACTCCTATCGGGACGAAAGCCAATAATTCTGTGTGCATTACCGTTTCTCAAACCGACCAGTCTTCGATAGAAAGTGCCTCCGAAGCGTACGATGCACTGAATCACTGTGATTATTCGGAGGAAGATTCCTTCATTGTTTTCGAAGCATCCGATTCACACAAGCCAAAAGAGAATATAATCGACATGAGTAAATGCAGTACCGAAAGTTCGAATCTATCGGTTTCGATCGACCCCGGTGAAGAAATAATGCCAAGTATCGACGACGTTACGCGTTCGCAGAGTATCGTGTTCGAACATTTCGAGGGCGACGATCGTTCGGAGAAAGAAGAGAAAAGAAAGCGGCAAAGATCGTTCTCGTTGGATTTGAACAACAAGGCGAATACTCGCAAGTCCCCGAAAATGTTCCTCTACATACAAATGCAGCTGTGCCAAAGGCTGAGTCTCAGAGAGTGGTTGAAGAATCAATCGAAGCGGGATTGCCGCCGAGTATTGAATTTGTTTCAGCAAATCGTTGACGCTGTAGAATACGTTCACTTGCAAGGACTCATCCATCGTGATCTGAAGGTAATCTCGAAATTAATTATATATTCTTTTAATGTACAATATAAATATTTGACCGAATTTCAGCCGTCGAACATATTTTTCTCTTTCGACGATAAAATAAAAGTCGGCGATTTCGGACTCGTCACTGCGATGACCGAAGGATACGGTGAAGTTCATACACCCACTTCGGAGAACGAAAAGACATTTTTAAAGAATAATTTACATACCGCAAACGTCGGCACTCATCTCTACATGTCTCCGGAACAAATAAACGGACTAGGATATAATTACAAGGTAGATATCTACTCCTTGGGAATCATTTTGTTCGAGCTTCTCATTCCTTTTACCACCGAAATGGAAAGGGTAACGGCTCTTATAAATTTAAGAAAGTCAGTGTTTCCAGAAGACTTCGACATCAATCATCCAGCTGAGGTAAGGAAATAAACTACTTGGCTCTCGTACAGTTTGATCGAATTAAGTTCATTGAGAACCTTTATTTTCAGTATGATTTACTGAAAATGATGCTGGATGGAAATCCTAGTAATAGACCCACAACGTTAGGTATCAAGGCGAAACCGCCGTTATTGAATTACGAGATAGCCAACGGGCTTACTATAAACGGAGATACAAGGTGGCATTTCGAATTACCACAGATTTTGAGACATTCCTCTGTGACCAGTAGTAGTAGCGGCGAATCCTGGGAAAATATAACTTGAATAATCCTGGATCAGTTTCAAAACTCGTGTCATGAAAGATGCAGCAATACATTTTATTTATTTCATTTACTTTACTTTACATTGAACAGAGAGTGCGCGCTCGAAACATTGCATCATGGAGCAGCGCTTACTCAGAATTATTGAACAAGTCAATACATACTTACAATTTAAACATATTTCTGTGAAAGCAATAGATGTATATAATTTAAAATGTTACATCGTCTTTCATTAGCTATCCGTAGTATAAGTATTACAGGCATTGTTAATTACAGTTATTCCTTTTTTATTTCCTGAACGATTCGTTTTTAGAATATAGAATCTTATGTTGCATCGTCCATTTGTAAATATTAAGCTGCCATCCTTGCGAAGCGGTATTTTTATAAATAATGTTTTTTAAAATTTTAATTCGTGTTCGCTTAAATGTTTTTTTTTTCTACTGGAATCATTATAAGTTTGGAAATTTTACTCGTTTAAGTACATTGTTAAACCTGACTGTATTTACTGTTGCAAGTCGAAATTAACGTAAATCTATTTTATAGAGAAAAGATATTAAATATAAGTATTTTATTGAAACACTGAAGAGTACGTTTATTTTTTATCGTATCATACTTCTAGCTTTCCCGAATCGTTTCAATGATTCAGTAGTCTGTAATTCCCGATGCTACTTCGTTCGCAGCTTGTTGACTACCGAGCAACGTGATTCCATCCTTAGAGTGAACAAAATTTATAACAGTAGTAGGATCATTGCTAGGCATACTCGGAAGTTTGTAAAAGCCGTGTCTAAAATGAATGTCTCTATTAAATTTAAGGAGTAGTCGTTTTTACTTTTATAACACATTACCCTTTACGGATCTCTTGTATCTTTTCGAATATCCCCCAAAGTATCATATACACGAAACAAACAATTGTAATTACACAGATGAAACACCATTCTTTCCACAATAAATTTTTAGATTCTGTAAAAGAAATTTCATACTTTTTGAAACCAATATTATAGGAAATAATTCTACATTACCTTTATTAATATCTATCACAGTAATTCCAAACGTGAACGAAACTCGATCCGAGATTGTGTTGGATTTATTTTTATGATTGCGAATATGGCACGAGTAAAAATTTTCAATATCTTCCCGAGATGTGTAGCTCGCAATATTGATAGTACTGACGCGACCATTGTCTTTTAAGTGATAAGAGTCGCTATTCAACGAAGAATAAGTCGTTACAAAAAGATATAAAAACAAGTTCGATGTATTGAAGGACTTTACCTGCTTCCATAAGATTGCAATAGTTTGTCCATTAACAACCACACGACGTATGTTCTTTTAGAAGTCGCGAGAACTCCTTTCTCGCGGGCGACTTTATTGTAGAAACATGACAACTCCAGCTCTTGACCTATTAAGAGGGGAATTTCTTCGTAGTAATCTATAAATCACCAGAAAATTTCAAACACATTTGTTGAACATAATGTGCGTATATATTTTATCAATAATTATTACCGGACAAACTAACGGTACGACTTGTGTAACGATTGCTCGTCGTTTCTAATACTGGTAACGATAACAGATCTATTTCGTTTCCATCTATATCGACGTGTCCAAGAGTAAAGCTCATTTGTGGTATGTCTGCACATTTAGGACATATCTTCTCCTATTGTGAAATCTATTATGATGATCAAATAAGGACGAATATATCTGGTAAAACGTTTACCCGTATTTCGTCGCGTACAGCTCCCAAGAAAATATTGGTTGCAGCTGTGATCATCCTTTCAGAAATTAAAGGCACATATCTTCTCTCGTTTCCATTGATTTGCATGTATAATCTTTTACCATCTTGAACCAGGACTATTTCGAACCATTCTCCTACTTTAACGTGTTCTGTACTTTCGGTTCCAACGTAAGTTGCTTCCTGGTGAAATCTAAGTTTTATTCTGCCCTCTTCTAACAATAGTAAAATGTATTTATTCGACGAATCGTCCGGTATGATTGCCACAATGCCGTTTATATTCTCTACTTTGATTGCCATTGTAATCTGAATCGCAAAGATTTATGAAAGGGTTGTTATTCAAGCTGTACTTTTTCAAATTATGCTCTTACTTGCCACGATTCCATGCTCTTTGGACACGGAAGTGCAACCGAGTCTGTCAAACCAACATGTACAAAAGCCTCTTCATCGTCTCCCAGTAAATATTGTACGTTAACAACATCGAAAGGAATAGTTTCATGCTTCTGATCGTGTTTACCCTAAACAACATTGAGTAGCATAAAAATATTGTATGATTCAGCAACGAAAATCGATATACCTTTGATACAGAAAGTGGAACAGACACGAAGTTAATAATTATTTCTTGAATTTGCCCTTGAAATACTTCTCCGATCCTCATGATATGATCCAAATTATATGATATCGGAGTACAGGAATATGTGGAAGTTCTGTGTAAACGATTATCAACACGTAATATACCGCGTGAACCACATATCACTGCGAATATTACGTGCCATTGTCCAATCTATATAAAAAGTTCTATATAAATTATACAAATATTAAAATATAGAAAATATCTCTCCGATTTACATCTACTTTATCCTCGTGAACTAAGCCCATTGTACAACCGGATATTTGCGACACGAGTATCACTTTTCCATTATGCAGGGATAATTTTACATAATCGCAGAACGATCCTCGACAATTATTTTCGTATCGATAGATCAGCACACCGAACGGTGTCAGAGGTAAAAATCTTAAATACATATGGAGTAAACGCGAAGGTCTACCATTTATTGTATACAGAAGACTGCTTTTTTCTATGAAATGTGCTACTTCGTGTGATTTAACTGTAAATTAAACTAGCTTTATTATTCTTTTAACGAACAGTATTATTCATTTCTAGACTGTGGATGTTCATGCATTTTCGAATGTTATTAAACATATTTTAAGAAGGTGGAACAAAATAAAATCTTATTTTCAGTAGCCTTCGTATTTTCATAAGCCATAAATGCATAAAAATCCGCAGTCCATTGATTATGAACCTACCGCTGCAGGGTTTACTAAAACATTGACGAACTTCAGAAGCAGAACCAGAGCAAGGGTCACCGTTTCCACTTGGAGATGGACTGTTGCACATGCGATTTCTGAATTGTGTACCTATACCGCAATTTAACGAACAAGGTGTCCAATGTGTCCACGCTGACCATCGGCCATTTACTAATAGAAAGAACATTCATAATCTTATAGAATCGTTTCCAATCTCATTATTGTACGTCATGCTTCGTATTATTTTTACTTGAACAATTACTGATCGCACAAGCATTTATCTCTTTAAATGGACCTTTGCACGATGCTTCCTGTGCGTTTTGCATTTTCAAGCATGATCGTTCCCGTACTTGTATGCCATTGCCACATTGTACGCTGCATGTGCTCCAATTGCTCCAGTCAGTCCAAGTTCCCACTGTTAAGACATCAATCAATAGCGAACTGTTTATTATTAACTGTAAAGTATTTCTAATATACTCGAGTGTTTTTTGCAATCAAGTCCCGCGCAGCTTTCTATCTCCAAAGCTGAGTTGTCGCACATTAATTCAGGGTTCGAAGGAACTGGACTATTACAGATTCTTGTGCGATATTTCTTGCCTCTTCCGCAAACAGCAGTGCACACTGACCATGATCCCCAAGTACTCCAGCCTCCAGGATCTACATAAAAATATAATGATATAAGTTCAGGCTGCAAGAGGAAAACAGGAAGTGATAAGTTCATTTACTTGGACATCCAACATCGTACTTAACACAGTTCATCGCATTCCAATATTGCATCTACATGAAAAGATTCAGCAGCGTTGTTAAATACTCCTTTAAAATATATTTACATTGTAAGGATAATGAAATATGTAGTTCTATCTCTTACAGCATTACTTCCAAGAATTTTCCTAACGATAGAATGCATGCAATCAACAGAGAAACATAATTCGATCAGAGCAGGCAGCTTTTTGTGTATCCGCTTGACAATTTGCATTTCTTCCACGCGTACAGGATGATTATATACAACGTCTTCGTAGTCCTTCATTGTACATCCTAAAAGGATCTTATAGGTAGAATATGCTGAAGGATTGAAAGAATTTGTAACATTTCTGTTGCACAGTTACCAGTTATTTGACAAGTTTCAATTTGGTAATTAGGCCCGATGCAGGGACTACCATTGTTGGAAGGTGACGGATTATTACACGTACGGTGTCTGCTTCTCTTGCCTTTGTATCCACATTTACCAGAACAAGAACTCCACAAACTCCAGCTAGTCCATCCGCCGTCGATGGGACATAAATTGTCACTTTTCAATCCAAGCTCGCAATACAGATTTTGCACAGCGCTTGATATATCCCCTGTAACAAAACTATTTGAAATAGGTGTCGAAATAATACGGGAATAGCAGAGAACTATTAATAATACCAGCGATAGTAAAAGAACTTATTAATGCAACGAAGAATATTAAAATGTTCATTATTAGACAGCGAGTAAGTGTAATTAAAAATGGTTAAATTATATTATTTTTAATATAATAAGATATTATTTAGTTAGATAAATAAACGCGTAAAATTTGAAATAAGAATGAATCTACTATTGATTCTGAATTAATTATCGTTTCTTTAATTTATACTTTTTTAACGGCTCAGTTTTTATATAGTTTGAATTCACAGTTTGAATTCAAACGCACGCACCTTCATCTACGAGATAAATTCTAACGAATCGTATTCGTGAACGCTGCGCGTGCGCAATATTTTATAATGCAAATATACACACAACCTAAGGTATGGCGCGAGCCGCACGAACCTCGTGAAACGTTTCGTGTCACCGATAGTATTGAAACAATTGTAACAAATCTTTTCGTAAGTGTTTCAGAATGTAAGCCTACACGTTCTAATTTGTATATTGTTCGTACGTTTCAGAGAATGTTTATGTTATCGTGTGATTTTCAGTATTGTTCGAGTTTTACTTATACAAACAAGCCTAACCTTCAAGCGCGGTATTACAGTGAAAAAGTTGAAAAATCAGTGTGTCATCAATAAATTGTTATAAATAGAAATGAAACGGTTAGCTACTAAATTAAGAATAATTGTGTAAGAGTCTGTAATTCAGTTTCTTCGTCTAACCGGTTGTTGTGCTCTCAACAAAAGAGAGCAGAAGATATTTGTTTCACACCTATTATAAGTTTATCTCAAGCGCAGCTACAGTATATATATATATATTTAGCAGTGAAATACAACTGGGGTATGTGTACTTGTACCGTATTGAAAATAAATAATTTCATCATTGATAAATGAAAATATGAATTTCATTTCTGTCTTTATCTAGCATAGAAATGACACTCACAGAAATGGAGCCGCTCAAGATACATTTAGACGCTCTGGAAATGGCAGGGAAAGTCGTGGATGCGCACATTACAGCGGATAGTAATTTTCCCTCCTTGATTAATTTGATGAGATACAATGTACAAGGTAATTTACTTATTCTTAAATAATAATAGCTACGTTGTATATTCATTTCTTAGTGTAACACACATTTTATTTCACAGGCGGACCAACAGTTAGTGGACTTGATGACAATGATTATCCCACTTTACACGGAATGTCAATGTGTTTCTCTAACGTGAATCAAATGAAACTACACAGTAAAATTTCCTTGCCCTCCGAAGTAATGGAACACTTTGATCGTATCCTTTAAAACAATTCAACGTTTTAATCTCTATTTTTTCGTATAGTATAATTCCTTAATATTTATTCAGACGTTCAATGTCATTGTATGATGGGCTTGTTCACAGAAATTTCAAAAGCATGGCTTACAATCGATAGCGACATATACGTCTGGTCGTATGAGAATGAGTCAGTATTATTTTGACTGTTTGTACACACTGCGAATGAAACAGTAAAATTGTTAACGTATGTTCTTTTAGGACTGATGTTGCTTATTTCGATGGGTTAAACGAGACTATAGTAAGCGTGGGATTAGTGAAGCCGAAACCAGGAGTATTTCAGTCGTACGTGAAGTATTTGTTGATTCTTACAACTATGGTGGAGATAACTATTCTTGGAGTAACATTAACAGAACATTCTGAAGGTATTCAAGCTTTATCGTCGTTTAGATAGACTTCTTTTAGCTTGGTTATTTATTTTCTCAGTTTCTTCTTCAGGCACATCGCCAGAAATGCAGTTAGTTCCTGAACCAATTTTCACAGTAACCACGGATGGTATAGGAATCACAGTAATAGCAAACACCAACAGTGGTAGAATTTTTCTTGGCGGTAGAAATGGTTCTCTTTACGAGATATATTATCAGGTATAAACATATATTTCTATGAAAATGAAGATTAGAATAAGTAATTGTAACGCGACATACACATCGTATAGGCAGAGAGCAGTTGGTTCGGGAAGCGTTGTAAAAAGATCAATCATTCCGAGGGTCCACTATCATTCCTGGTGCCATCGTTCGTCACTATAGCTTTATCAGAAGACGAGACCATAATTCAAATTTCTGTGGACGATTCGCGCAACATTTTGTACACTCTCGGTGACAAAGGAACAATTACAGTTTGGGATATCGATAACGATGGCGCATCCAAAGTCGCGTCTTTGTCGCAAGCTTCTTTAGTGCAGAATGCCGTTCATGTTGTTAAGTACGTACGCAACGCGAGCAACGTAAAGTTAAAAGCAAACTAACAATTTAATCGGTATATTTTAGGACTCTTGATAGCAATAATTTTCGACCATTGGTGAGCATATCCGCTATAACAGAATCCGAATCCGTGCACTTAAATTTAGTTGTAGTTGCAGCGACGGGAACACGATTTTACTTCAGTTGTACCTCCGTGACTAATCCAACAAGTAGGCCGCAAGGCTTGCAATTAATACACGTGAGATTACCACCAGGATATGCCGCCAATGCTACCGTGATGAGACCCAGGAAAGTTCAGATGGCACATTACAGAAAAGGTATTACAAAGCAAAATTGTCTGCTTATTCAACCGAATAAATTTTTGCTTTTGTTGCAGGAACATTGATTCTCGTGTGCGACGGAGACTCCGAAACAGCTTTGTGCTTAAGTAATGACGCTTATCCATTTACAAATTATTTAGCCGAAACTCAAAGTCCTCTATCCCTCGACAGTCCGGTATGGGCGATGTCGGAAATCCTTGTCGAACCAGCTATTCGGATCGAGAAGCAAAGTTGCTCTCAAGGAGAGCCGCCCCTCCTCGTAAGACAGCACATGGAAGCTCCGAGGAAGTTTATATTCTTAACATCTCAGGTATAGGTGGATCAATTTCTTTGAATGAATCTAATAAATCAATCTATTCACGCTATTTATATTTTCCAACACTCGCAGGGTGCAATTGTTTTCGTACAAGTTCGTCCGGTAGATATTCTAAAACAACTTCTTTTGGAGCAACGTGGGCCAGACACGGAAGCAGTCCGTGCCTACTTCCAATCGCAATCGTTGGATCAGGCGTGCGCGACCTGTCTGATTTTAGCCACGCTTGAAAGCTCTCAAAATGCCGAGGTAACTAACATTGAAAATGCAAAGACATTCTCGAATTTTTTATTCGAGAATCCTATATATTTACATTAATCTTATTTTCTACCGTATAGTTAGCGGAATGGGCAACGAGAGCATTCTTTTTATATGGCAGTCAACGGGTGACAGCGAGTATCGGACCCGGAATGGATGTACATAGTAGTTTTGCTAATATGAATACAGGTACCTTTGCACGTGTAAGTCTTGCTTTTATCCTCTCATTATTACAAGATGTACTGATCAAATTTATGATTTGCATAGTGGACTTACGCACATCGACACCCAGAGTTCCTAATTACGATATGAGATACCAAGGTTTTCGGCCACACGTGCCTGTGGGACTTAATACAGACATTCCACTGCAACATTTCTCATCGAAGCACAACGGTTTATATTTATATGTAGGAAGAATACTTCGCCCTATATGGAGCATGCGTTGCATTAAGCAGGAAACCGTAAATAACAAGACTCAGGTAAAACGATACATATATCTTCATGCAAAATCAACATAAAAATAGTTTTACAGTGTGTGTTAAACAATAGTGTGTTTAATTATTTCAGATCTCCAGTACTATTCCAGCAAGACAAGTTACGTGGATTTTAGGACTTCTGCAAGCGTTAAGATCGTTTCTAAATAAAAACACTCATATTACTAAACAGTATGTACCATACACGTTATTCTAGATTCGTTTAGTAATCATTTCGAAGTTACACGTTCACTGATTAAGAACTGATTTATTTCAGATCCAATACCAGCAGGACTATTACTGACGGATTTGAAACAACTGTATCTAATCATTTCCAAGAACCGATAGTCGAGGAAAGAAATTCCTTAGCAGCTTTAAAAATTTTCATTACTCATGCTTGCGAAGTCTTGGAACTGTGGAAGATCTTGTGTGAAAATCATTTAAATAACATTGTCAACTGTTTGTCGAAGGTACATTGTCGATACGATTATTTAATTATCTATCTTTTAAAATGCACGTGTTTCCACATGTTTTCTTTGCAGGATCAAATAAATCAATTTTCCACGGCTACCTTCAGAGACCTGATTCTTATCGGACACGAAATTTCTTCGTTATTAATTATCCACCTTATCGATAGGTAAGCACACTAAACATAGAGCGTGTAAATATATTTTTTACTACCTTAAATTAACGTTTAACAGTTATCTCGGAGACAACGCGTCCGTTGATATTGTTAGTCAAAGGTTGCGAGAAGTTTGTCCGAATTTATACAGAAGCGAGGATGCGGTGTGTTCTAAGGTATGAAAGAACGAAATTCTCAAGTTCTCGATGATACTGTCGTTAACGAGAACATCGATATAATTTTATAAATTGTAGGCTAACGAGATCATTTTGAAAGCGAAAAGTTGTACAAACCCTGAGGAGAAAGAGACTTATCTGCAGTCCGCTTTAAAGCTGTGCAAAGAAGTGGCGCCCAGATTGAATTTGAGCGCGGTTTGCCAGCAATTCATTGCGTGTCAGTTTTACACGGGTGTACTCGAGCTATGTCTCTGCTGTGCAGACAGAGTAGACCCTAACAACGCTGCATTGCATTATTACAAGAACAACGAGCCGAACGAGGATCAGGAAGGTCGATTCGCTTACATGAAACGGATGGAAATTTACAAAGAATTTATTACATTGTTGGATCATCTCCATAATCAGAGTATTTCCAATCCGTTGACGCCCACCGTGCCGAAGAAACCAGGCCCTCTTTCTCCGAATGCTTCAGCCGTGTCCGTCACTCCGGTGAAGAAGATACTGCACGACATCATAAACGACGCGTTGCATTTCCCTTGCGAAACACTTCACGTCTCGGTTTACACTTGGATGATAGAGCGAAGGCTTCACGGAGAATTGGTGGCACTCGCGGCCCCATCTTTAGAAGCTTACCTGACGCGCGTCAACGCGCCTGATCTGCTCTGGCAGTTCTACGAGAGAAACAAAAATCATGCCGCCGCGGCCAAGATCTTGGACTCGCTGGCATCGAAGGAATCTAATATACAATTAGCGCAAAGGGTTGAGTATTTAGCCCGCGCGGTTGTTTGCATGAGAAGCGATCAAGCTGGCTACGCTCCGTATCTTGGAGTTTTCTTGCGCGAATTGGAGGACAAGGTGGAAGTGGCGAGAATACAACAGCAAATATTAGACACGGTTTACAATCAACATTTGACGGATCGATTGAACGAGGAGACGTTCAGAGCATTGAATTATTCGCTACTCGATATTACAAAGCTGTATGAAAAGTACGCGGACTCTTTGCAATTGTGGGAGTGCAAGTTGGCCATAATTCATTGCTCCGGCCATCAAGACGCAATGTTGATTCAAGAAATTTGGACCAATATCATTAACAACGAATTAAAGGATACGTCTACCCCGGAAGATAAAATGGCAATTTTAATGAGCAAAATTATATCCCTTGGCGAGGAGTATTCTGGATCTCCACACTGTTTCCCAGTCGACTTTTTGATCAAGCAGCTCGAGATAAAAGCGTGCAAGTTAAACGTATCGAATGCTAGGATTATATCCGGATTTTTGCAACTAGGAATCGCGATGGAGGATCTTTTGGATATCTACAAAATGATCGGGAAAGACACGCGAACCTGGTTGAACGAAGGAAACGAATTCCATCTGATACAGTCGACTGCTAATTTGGTTAATTATTTCATACACCATTCTAATATCACCAACAACTTCGTTAGGTAAGATATTTGTTATTACAGTCGTGTAGACTGCGGGTCTTTATGCATCTATGACAAAAATATTTAAGAACATCAATGTATTAGTGTCAGCTAGATAGGACAACTAGAAGACGATTTTAATAAAGATCCACAGTCTCTACATTAGATGAAGTAACGCTAGTTAATTATTATTATTGCAGGCGGAAAATCATCACAAAATGTCAAGATGTAATATCGAAATGTTTGACTACCTTATACAATCAACCTCATGGACAAAAATTAATATCGGAGCTCAGGTCGATCCAGAGCGTCTTAAATCGTATGTAAAAAAAAAAAAGAAGAAATGATTCGACAACTCGTCGGGCGGATAGTGTTTTATAAAAATTGTATAAATCAGTGGATCGGAATGGAGCAAGTCACTCAACGAAGATCATTGTCGAAAAGTCAAAGTAAAATGTAAATAGGTGGTATTGCATTTGTTCTAATATTTTCGATATTGTATACAGTGTTCATTTGTTTCATAATAAAACCGTCATATACGTGAATTGCAAAGTTGTTAATTTGTTTTACTATGCCAACGTATTATCGGCGATATATGTATGTACAACATTTTCGTGGTTTGTGGTTCTTATCAGGAGCCGTTGTGAACGCGTTAAATAGTCTTATAAGAAGTCTTTATAGAGACTACAATTTTTACATGTATTACGGAGAGCCTTCTTACTCTATGTGTACTGTATAAAGACTTAACATTTTTTTACTAATTTTATAATAATTGAACAATGCTTCAATGATATTACCAATACGCCGCGGATTTCTTTGCATTTATGAAGAAATTAGCTGGGTTAAATAGAAAAATTTCTCAACGCGAGAAGACTTATAAATTTTGATCGAACTACCGCATCCAACAATTCAACCAGAATATTTTCAACAAAGTTTCATTCAAGATAAGTTATTTCCCATGCGATTATACACAAGTGTAACTAATAAACTTGACTGTGGATCTTTATGCATTTACGAAGAAGATCGGGCAAAGTATAAAATGGCAAAAGATTTTCAAAATTCAAGAATGTTGTGATAATCGTTCCTGCTTCTCGCAATCAATGCAAAACATTTTTATTTCACAGTCTGCGAATAATATAATTGATCGAGGATATAGTTTCAGCGTCTGAATATTTTGTTGGTCCTGAAAAGGACCGTTTTGATGTTGAAGTGAAAAATTACTTTCACTTATTTCGAGCTGGTGTATTTGGTGACCGCCTTGGTGCCCTCGCTGACTGCGTGCTTGGCCAATTCACCAGGCAATAAAAGCCTGACCGCGGTCTGAATTTCCCGGGAGGTGATGGTGGACCGTTTATTGTAATGAGCCAGTCTCGATGCTTCGGCAGCGATGCGTTCGAACACATCGTTAACGAAACTGTTCATGATGCTCATCGCCTTGCTGGAGATACCGGTGTCAGGGTGTACTTGTTTCAAGACTTTGTAGATGTAGATTGCGTAGCTTTCCTTCCTCTTCCTCTTCTTCTTCTTATCGGCCTTGTTGATATTCTTCTGGGCCTTGCCGGCTTTCTTCACAGCTTTTCCACTTACTTTTGGCGGCATTATGTCGTCACGGTGTGCTCACAGTTTGATAATTCAGATAGGATGTATCTGTACGACTGCAGAACAGAGAATGAGCGTTTGGGGAAAAGCGGTTTTTTTATATAAGGCAAGCGGTGCCCTCTGGCGCACCAATCAGAACGCAGCAACCGAGCCTGCCGTCTGATTGGCGCGTCGATTGTACATACCTTTGGACAATGGGATTGATTTCGTGGAACGCGTCTGGACACGTTTCTGTGGACGCTTTCACGAGCATTCGATATATTCTACAAAGTCACATTCAATTAATATACAGTATCTTATTTTCTGTTAAACCACAAGGAAATCAAACGTTATTGCCACGATGTAATAACAATTTGTGGTCTTCCTCGTCCCTGATTCGTCAAATAAACACCTTGAATAAAAACATAAATATACATACTTATCTACGTGCACATATGATATGAAAATAATAGAAAATAGAATGTGTTATGAATAGACAGCGGGTATTTATGCAAAATAATAATTGTCTATCTGAACTGCAACGAATTGGAGTGAATTTGAAATTCTAATGTTTTCAATGTTTTAGATTACACCTACTCGTGTTTGCCCTAAATGCATGAAATCCGCAGTCCAGTTATTATCACATTTCTTTTAGAATTTGTATTATACAGAATATTTATACGTTGTATACTATTTCTCACTGCGAGCGTTTCGGTGTAAATACTCTTTCCATTGATGAGGTGTTGGTAAATAAGATTAAACTCGATATTGAAATATGTTCGCGGTAAAATTCACGGAGTAATCAAAGTTGTAATTAATTCTACAGATGTAAGAATTTATACAACGTCTGTGCGACGTCGAACTGTTTAATATCTTAGAATAAACAGAATTAAACTGATTATTCGGAAGAACGTATAATAAATAAATTGATGTTTTCGGCGCACAGACTCTTAAATCATTTTTCACTTAGCAAGTAAGTTTTCCCCATAAAACCGTTTTTCTTTCTTTTTAATACGGAAGTAAACTCGAACTATATAATTTGTCTGTAAATTTTTACAGACGCAATTATATATTTCTTGAAAATGGTGTAGACCGAAACGTTGAAAGAAGTTATATTAATTTGCGAAACTGCTAGTTAGTAACATAGGAGCGAATCTGTGCGCCGAAAATATTAATTTATTTAAATAAAAAAAAATATATACAATAATTTGTGTAAAAGAGCTTATGCTCTACACCTGCTCCGAGCCATCTGTTTCTCTGCACCAATCGCAGCGTTGCATGTCGGTGATTGGTCGCAAGATGTGCTGCGGAAAAGGCATAAATTCGTAGCACGGAGGTTTTTAGAGCCCAAAGTCGCTCCGACCGTGAAGACGAGAGGAACGTGTGCTATCGATTTATTTCTTTGCAATTCCAACGAACCTACTGAAAAATGTCCGGACGTGGCAAAGGAGGAAAAGCTAAGGCGAAGGCGAAGTCTCGCTCCAATAGAGCTGGATTGCAGTTCCCAGTTGGCCGTATCCATCGACTTCTCAGGAAAGGAAACTACGCGGAAAGAGTTGGTGCTGGGGCACCCGTTTACTTAGCTGCCGTTATGGAGTACTTGGCCGCCGAGGTTCTCGAATTGGCGGGAAACGCGGCGCGCGATAACAAGAAGACCAGAATCATCCCACGACATTTGCAACTCGCGATCAGAAATGACGAAGAGCTGAACAAACTCATGTCTGGTGTGACCATCGCTCAAGGAGGCGTTCTTCCCAACATCCAAGCAGTACTTCTGCCCAAAAAGACTGAGAAGAAAGCTTAGACTAATTGGAGCAGAAACGAATAACAACATTGGCCCTTTTCAGGGCCCAAATATTTTACAATGTTAGAAACACTTTCAGTTCTATCGAGAAGCTAGTCTTCCCTTTTATTTAGAACGAAACTCCTCGGCGCTCTCGCTTTTATTTATGTACTATATCGATTGACACTTCTAACCGGTTTCACATTTTGCATTTTCTATTAAATTATTCAATCAATCTTATGTTATAAAAATTGTGAAAAATCTGAATAGAAGTTCAGTCTTGTCATTTTGTCATTTAAGAATTTATTAGGATACGCTGGTCTCGATGAAAATAAGATTCTTCGTATTTATTTCCGAGGAAATGATCATTTTTGTGTACATGACTTTTTTCTACAGTTTTTATTCGCTTTACAGGTTTGCCGAGCGAGTTTTTCACAAATGTCTGCAAGAAATTATGAGGAAGCTATCCCCCTGTAATAGTTAGTTGATTTTACCGGGAAAAAATTGATGATTGGGCAGGATGTAGGGTTTGATATTGCACACCGGTTTTACCGCATTCTGTTAGTTTGAAGTAATGCACAGCGAATGATAAAGTGTATTCTTGAAAATGGAGTTATTCACGCGCAACACAAGTATGAGATATAGCGATTAATAACGTGAATCAAAATCGATCGTTTGATAAATCAATATTTGACCTATTTCTATTTAACCGTCCTTTTTTCATGTTTATATACTAAAATTCTTTATTAATTTCTTGAAATAACACAGACATGCTTTTATCTGTACATATTGCTTTACTTTTAAATCTAAAAATTAATTAAAATCGTACCAAATTTGATCGAATTTTGCATTCAAATATTTTAAGAACCGCGGTCTATAATTATTACACTTCGTTCGAGCGAGAATCGATATACGGAGTAAATAAATAATTGCAGCTGCATTATTAATTATAGGTAAAATCAAACGAGTTCGGAATGATATGTGATAAAACAGATAAGATATGCAATAAGAATAAAGAATCGTTTCCAAGAAAATCGTAAGAGTTTCTGTAACGACAGTGTCTTCCAATGACGAGATAATAGAGAAAACAATAATATAATAATTATAATGGTACAATGACGAATGTGTTAATAAAAAAATAGAAGTATTGACAATATTTCATTTAGTTTATTTTGTTTGAATTCTACGATAAATCTGTTGGCAGCGCTGATGCATAAAAGAGAATGGAAACATCCGAATCCGGCTTGAACTGCGTGTACTGGTATGTATGGACGGCAGTTTTGACTAAACGAATGACTGTTATGAAGAAACGACTTTTTATGTAATATGAAACGAAGAAAATTAGTTAATCCCTAATCATGCAGTGTCTATAATAAAAGAATTAATTTTTTTAGTGGTAAGATCAACATCTTTCACTAGGGACATCGTTTCATTTCAATGTATATAACCTTCTTTCTTGTCAATATGCAGCGCGTTTAACTTTAGAACATCGGAAGTTTGTATTTTAATATAGAATCGGAATTACTTTTTCCTCAAGCTTATCAAATGAATCAGAATGTTCCTGTTCAGCTTTTCAATCGCAGGCGTAATTGATCTGGTATCTCAATATTCTTCGATATCGGGAAAAGTTAAAATTATTCTTTAAGTTAACGTCGGCTGTCACACGGTAATAATAGATTAGTGTATGTACAATGTCACAGCGGAGCTAATTGTAATTTATATCACAATTATCAAAGTTCCTTCGAATATAGGAGAGATAATTATTTGGCTAAATAAATAATCGGCAATGTTCTTTCTGTTATAGATAACAGCCCACCATAAATAGAACTTTAACAAGACGGCATGTTTGTAAGAGTTTGGTTGCGAATTCTCACGGGGGATGAATGAGGAAGAATTATTGAAACGGTCTGCCGCAGAGCGAGATAGAATATTTAGCTGCTATGACCGTGGTAGAGAGAATGGAGCGGAGATCGACTCTTGGGAAGATCCTGCCTACGAAGTGTATCATACGACTGACAGATATGGATTCATACAGTAAGCAATGATATTGTTAACCCTCGTACGCTCGTACCCTCAGCTCCTATTATAATACGTGCTGTACTAAAGAGATATTTGTACAATCAATTCTTATAAAATCATTTTGATTATTTCAATAATTGTAAAACAGTGAATCTGGAACTGGTAACGACCAGTGGTGATTAAAATTATTAGCGGAAAACATTAATTTATATTTAGCTGAATCATTACTATTCCGACCAATCGTGTTAACGTTCCACGATATTATGTTTCAGTGATAAGCGACTGCCACAAAAGCCGGACCCGAATGAAATAAAATGTCATCGGGTGGAAATGGAGAGATTAAAGAAATGGGAGAAAATGACGAAACAGTGGGACAGCAGCTCTACGAAAGAGAAATTACGACGTAGAGTATACAAAGGAATTCCTGATAGATTTCGCGGTCAAGTTTGGGCATTGCTTCTCGGGATAAAAACATTGAAGAAAGAGCAAACCGGTAAATACGAAGAAATGTTGAAACTCGCGCGTCAGTGGTCTACCGAAATAAGACAAATCGACGCTGACGTAGCTAGACAATATAGAGATCATATCAATTATAGGTAAGCGAACGGTACATAGTTGAGAAAATGCCAAACGATTCATGATCTAACATATCCGATGTATGTACGTATGTACATCGATTTTCTATTGACAGAGAACGATATAGCATAAAACAACGATCCATGTTTTATGTGTTGGCTGCTTATAGCATGTACAATATGGAAGTAGGCTATTGTCAAGGGATGTCTGTATTAGCTGGACTACTTTTATTATATATGGATGAAGAGGATGCATTTTGGGGTCTTTCTGTGTTGCTGGCTGATAAGAAATACACTATGCATGGTCTGATCATATTTTCATATTATTGAAGTCAAGTATTTGGTTGGAACGAGAGTTCGCAGTGTTCGTAAACTAAAATTGAAAGCCAAAATTCATAACATATTTTCCATTCTGTACTATCACTTTTTAATTTTATCTACGATTCTTAATTTGAATACACTGCGAACTTTCTTTCCAAGCCAATATAATCGTTTCTCTTATAATCGAACGAATATGTTATCTGTTCAGGATTTTACGTTGATGGATTCCCGAAGCTGAATCGTTACATTGAACATCATGATAAGATCATGAATAAATTTCTGCCGAAATTGAAAAGGAAGCTCGATAAGTGTGGCTGCGATTCCATTCTTTACTCATTAAAATGGTTCTTTGTTGTTTTTCAAGAGAGGGTAGAGGAATATTCATTAATCTTTCACTGTTATTCAATCGTTACAGTATAACACGTTCAGATTAAATATCACGACTAAATACGTTTCTCTCTTTTCTATCCATAATAGACGCCTGTTAGTCTTGGCCTTCGAATTTGGGACGTATTTTTATTAGACGGTGATCGTATTTTACCGGCTATGGCGTACACCATCATGAAGATGCATAAACGTTTTCTTATGCCAATGGAAAGTCTAGACGAGTTTTGTAACTATATGCAAATCAAGCTGGAAAGAGATTTCTGCTTCGACGATGACACGGTAATAAGTAGTATGGAACGCAATATGGAAGAACTGAAACGTGCTAAGCTGGATTATCCTGGTCCACCGTTGCCACACGAGTTACCACGAATTCCATTCGGCACATTCAAAGAACCTTCGTTTGCGAGCAAGGTAATTTCTAGTAAGGTGATTAGCAACTAGGTTTATGGAGCATTAAAAGTGATCATTTAACATGAGTAGACCGCAGATCTTTATGCAAAATAAAAATTGACTGCATCGATTGCAAGAAATGGAAACTAAATTGAATGTTATTTCGTTCAGTAATAATTTTAATAAATATTAAATATTGCTGTAAATGCATAAAGATTCGCAGTCTATACATTGCTTTATCAAAACTAACGAGATTGTGTCCAGTCGAATATCTTATATAGTATACGGTTCGATCTATATACTGTTATGAACTGTTGCGTTTAGGTTGGAAGACGAAGCGAAGAATTTAGCGATGCACAGCACGCAATGCGTGAATCCATAACGCAGCGCAGAGATTTGGTGATCGCCGAAGACGGTAGAGAAAGTACAACACCGGTTGAACCGACTGATTGTGGTCTTGGCGGTGAGTTACAATATAATGAAAACATAGTACACGGTGATATAAATACTTGCCTTCTGCATTCTAAACAAGAGAATACCACTAAGGATACGAAGAAAGACAAAGATTCAGAGATTGATATAATGGTTATATATAACACTAGACTGTAAGATATTTTTTAAACATAGGTTTTTAGAAAGAAAACAAAAAAAAAAGAAAACTATTGCGTACAATAACGATCAGTCATTTCGATAAAACTTTACAAGAAAAAGTATACTCTAGGAGTATCACGATCGATACTGTATAGTCGTAGATAAATGCTCAATATCATCGGAACAAAGTTACAACGTACCTCGAAAGCTTCCATTCAAAATTTTGCATTCTGTTCATTTTCAGTCTGTGATTGTTTCGTGAAACGTATATTTTTAAGAGATTTTCTACAGAACAAAATAACGAAAAGCATGCGTGTGTCGGAGAATCGAGTACACGAATGTTTATTATATTTTTGTTACCTTAGATTACTATTGAACTGAGAGTATGTCAAACTTTCGTTGCCATTTAGATAATAATTAATGAAAGAACAAAAAGGAAAAACCCGTAGTATGTAATATGAGAGACAGTTTTTAAGTTGAACGTATATATACAATATATATATTATACTTGCGGAAAAAATCATTCTCTGTCGGAAGACACGTTTGTTCCAATATCCAATTGCAGTATAATAAAAGATTGAAATATATGTGCAGGAAGCAAATTCTCACTTGATCCGAATCTTGATGATGGAGCCTCTCCCAATGGCTCGCGACGGTCATTGGCAGACACGTCTGTTACATCGACAGCCGACCTTTCCGTATTTAGTTCGGCGACACGGTGTCAAGCGTTAGACAATAGCCTCGATACTCAAAGTAATATTTCGAATGCTAGCTCGGGCAGCGGTGGCTTACCCACGCCCAAAGCAACGCCGCCGCAACCGAGTCCAGATGTTGTACGAATTTATGTATCATATAGTTCGCCCATATCCGAGTCATATAAGGATGATCTTCCACGTACGCTCCCGCGGACTTTAGAGACCAACAGGATCCGCATACGGGTCGATCCCGATCAAACGCCAATAGTGGAGAATCTCAAACCATTTTCATTAGAAAGTCCAGAAATTGAATTGGACTTGAAATAATAATCTATTCGATCGACAGACATTAATTTCATGCACGAGTGAAAAAAGCATTTCATGACATTATGCTCACGAGGGAACCATACCGTGCGGTTCTCTCAAATTTTAATGACAGGTTTCCACGCGTGCAAATTTTTGACACTACCAATGCAGAATAATAATCTGAAAATGCACAATTAAGCAACACTTTCCAACCTTTTCGTTAACGCAGACGAAGAACATATCAGTTTATTGTTTAGAAATAATTGCGTACAGGATATTGTTGCTTTTCGAAATAACAAACGAATAGGACTTAATATAATTATACGACACTGTTACGTTAAGAGAACGAGGCACAGACTTGATATCAGTTGGTTTCGATTTAATATCACTTGTTTCGAATGGATTCTAATATTTCATATATCGAAGATCACTGTATAATTATCATTGAAAGAAGTTGTGTACATATGTATGTATATTCTGTATTGGTAGATAAGGAAGTTTATACGTGTAAAAAGGTTTCATTAAAATTTGATTGCATCGGCTTGATATTAAACACTGATTTAGATGAACAGAATTCTAAATCTGCATTGTATTATAAATTCGAGTATGCGCATAACTATAATTATCGCTGTTTACTTTAAAGTAGAGATTATGGAGTTAACGATAAACGTGATATACCATGGTATTTCTTGTTCGAATATAAATCAGTGTATGTTATATGCACTAGTCACGAATAATTATAGCCGTTTGCGCTTAACGATAACTACTCTGACACTTTTGCTATGGCCTAATTTATGTTCATAGAAAGAGAGAGAGAGAGAGAATAGAGATGGTTCAACTTTATGTAATAGAAATTTATAATTTTTAGCCGATTGTTTCTGATTAACGATCGATAAGACTCTGAATAACGAAATCGTATTCGTCTCTTATTGATTAATTAATTGATTAATTTATAAAAGTAACAGCATAATATTTGTCATGTGTGTCAAATTATATACTTAAAATGAACAATAAGATGATAGAACTTTATGCAGAAGAAAAACGAATTATGTATTAAAATTAATTATAATATTTAGTAAACTATTTAAAAACGACGAAATATTTTAAAGTATTATATGAATATTAATATATATATATATATGCAAGGTATTGCAACCACATTACAAATAGGTATATAAAACATTTAACATATAAAATGTATAGATAATTTCTGTAAAGTATGTGTTTCTAAATCGCTCCATTTAACGAACATTTATAAAAGATATTTTGGAATCTACTATAAATTGGCCATTCTATACATACAAATATGAGTCAATTTTCCATAGTAAATATAATACTAAAAGCGATATTTTTGTTACAATACTATAAGCATATAGAATCTTTTTGAATAGTCATTATTATATTTTCAGTATTGTGTACATTTCTCTGAAAATTTCTACGTATAACTATCGCATACGTCGTGTGAACAAGTTATATACATAAAGTTCTATACTGTAGGAATATTTAACAAGTAGATAACCATACGTTATTGGTATCTTCTGTAAGACACACAGAAACAGAATTATCTTCTTTTAGTTGATTATAAATAGATGAGAATCAAAATGTTGTTGTTTTAGAAATTAATTTCGTGTAAATTTGAAAAGCAGCATACTCGGTTACTACTGCTAATTACCATAGATGTCTTACAACATTCGCGAAACTTCTGTTTCATTACGACGAAATATCTAGCATCGGTTTTTACATTGTCAATTATTCTAAGAATCCCTGAAATATGTAAAATGATTTGTCAATAGTTAATTTCGAGATCGAGTATGAGTTCGGTGACACAATTTTCATATGATTTTGATATAATAAAAGCATAAAGATTTTAGTTGGTAGATTATTATGAAATAATAATCATATCCTTGAAAAAGTTACATTTCTATATAAGTATGTTAAGTATTATACTGCCACAGTACTGTTAGTCTCTTTTTTCATTTTCTTTAATCCTAAGTTTCGCTTCTTTTTATAAAGACCAGTGACATATATACCATTGTATATACGTAGCATTTACCGAGAGAGGAAATCTTTCGTTAGATATTACTTGAAGGAAGATGTCCAAACTGAAAAAGTAACTCAATATTGTCAGAACTTTCGCCGTGGAATGTGAATATTGAACAGTCTTCTAATATGGTACATATTTATTGTTTAAATGTACAAAAAGTATTTTAATGTAATAGAACACATGCTTCTTAATCCGTATTGATTCTGTAAAACATTCCTGAACATACAGTATTCCTTAATGTATATAGATTTATGAAAACCATGGGCTATCAACCTGACAGCAATCACTTGTTATATTTAATACCATAAGGTAATATTTGTTAAATAAATATTAAATGTTAACGGTTTGAAACTTTATTGCATTGTAAAAAAAAAAGAAGAAGAAGAAAGTTCAAACACGCAATGTACAGTTAATATGATAACCCCGTTTAGAGGTTGCATGACATTAAATTTTCGAGAACTTAAAATATACATCATTAAAGTTGTAAGCCAAATATGGAATTGTAAAAATATGAAAAAAAATCCAACGCAAGTTCAGCGAATTACGTATACATTTAAAGATGTACATTCCTTTGTGTCGCGCTAAGATTTGCAAATATTATTCTTTACTCGTTCATTAATTTTTAAGCCTTATATATTGTACTTTAAAGACCATATTTATACATTTATCTTTCATATATTAAATTAAACATAAGGTACGAACTTCTGCCAATCACAAACGTCGCAAAGTACATACACGTATTTTTTCGTTGTATTTTTAAAAATACGTTGAAGAAATTTATATAAATTTCTTCAGATTACTTTTTATAAACATTTATATTGCAGTGTTAATGGCTATATTACTTTTTATATGTTTCTTTTGTTATAGAAAATGATTAATCTTCTTTTTATGCAGAAAGTAAAGAAACGTACTCTTGTTCGAATATTAATGAAAAAAATGATAACAAATACTACCTAATCCGAAGAAATTAGCCTTTAGGCTGTAATATAAAATGTGTATGCTTAGTAGGTCATGTTTTCTGTAATTTTAGTATAATAATTCTCTTTGAATTAAATTAAATGGTAAAATTAATTTTAGTAAAGACGAGAGATTGCATTGCCTTTATTAAATCAGAAATTGATTTAAAAACAGTGCTGCGTACATTTAATTGCTTCTAGTACAAGATCATTACAAGATCATCTTGATCGAACTAGATTGTAAAATACAAAAATATCCATTAAAAATAACATATTGATTGTTTTGTTCATTATTCACATTCGTCTTATCGCACTATATAGGTAAATTAAAGTTCAAATGTAATACCTGAAGAAATGTTTGTGTAATATTTAAAATTGTAGTTCAAGTCGATATTTTTTTTATACAAAAATTTGAAGAAAATATGCGATATAGTATAACAATAGGCTTGTGTGTATTATTCATAGAATAATTAGAACGAAAAGACACGATCTAATGAGACGCAATACTCGTATAACTTCTTAATGTCTGGTAAAACATGTTGTAAATTGATTGAAAATCATCGAAATAGCAAATAAAAATATCAATTAAACAGTCATCTCTTCTTTCAAGAATATTTACTTTTTATTAACCGGTGTTAAACTGTTCGATCATTTACAAAATCACTGTCAATTTAACTAGAAATTAACATTCGAATAGCCGTTTTCGAAACAACGAGAACAACGCAGGTGTGTGTTTTACCATAGCTATTAATTATTAATTTGATGCAATGAGCTTCGATACTTATCTAGTAAAGCTTTGATCTAAAATCGAAGAAAACAGAAACCGTGGGATCAACGAGAAACGAATATCTCCACTGCGAAGCGTGCCCCGCAAGGAACCGAGAAGCTCGAGCTTATTTGTTCACCAACTTATTCGTGGCATTTTCTTCCAGTGTTCCGCGGTTTAAGAAATAGTAGAACCACAGGATCTAAGAGACAGCACGGACCCCAGAGTTCGCCTTAGATCAAAGCTTTACTGTGTACAAGGTGTATAACATTTGTAAAAGCAACCAGCCGCAAACATATAATTTAATTTCTCTTGTACTTCACTGTTGTTTGCCTATACATATTTTATATGTATAAACACCAGAAAAAATACTCGCTTTCATAAATCTTATAAAGAATAAACACTTCGGTATTTATATAACAATACTCAATAAAATTAAAAAAAAAACTTTACATAGCACTTTGTAGAAAAGATTCTGTTCGATTTTGCGATATAACACATACGACCGGAAGGAGAAGAAAGAGTGTAGTCAATAGTTCGCGTAACCTACTGTTTAAATGAATTTTCTAATGAGAGAATCAGTAATATAAATGCAAACACGGCAGCTAACTGAGCTTTACTGGATGATAAAATCTATGTAATACAAAATTGATTTTACTGTTGGTCTTCTCGAATCGAAATGAATGTAGCATTATTATAAAACGGCTGGTTTTCCGTCTCTCATTATTTGTTGTCCTGTATGATAACGCCAGAACATACTGTTTCCTCTCTTCAATTGGTTAGTAGCCGACAGATGAGACCAACAGTGCCGCCATCCGTTATAAATTGGCATATGTGGAGGAAGACCGGCGACCAAGCTATATTAAAATAATAAATTGATGTATCAAAGTTCATTCAATCGTGATAAAAGGTACGTCGAGCATGTATCGATACAACTTACCCGCAGTTATTAACAGCCATACAATGAGATACCACCCAGAATGGATATGCAGCTGTCGTTGCTATGAACTATGAAAGTATAAAGAGAAATATTAACAGAGAACTATGCTGCGTTGCTTCCACAGCAATCGAATAATCAATTCACTTACGTTTACGGTGGGAAGCACATATGGTTTCGTCGCTTCATCGGTCAAAATATATCTACCAATGATATAGCTAGTTGTGTTGAACAGTGTTATTATAACTGTGATTCCGATAAGCTTAGGCATCAATCCAGCATAGTATCCCGAAATTCCGTTCTCTTTGTACACCTCCACGAACGAACCAAATAACCCACTAGAAATTCGTAAAAAGGTGAATATAACTATAGTAGCAGAAGAATAATTACAGTAACGGTGATTGTATACCTGTATTTGGTTTCTCTGCCAACGAACTGTGCCATCATCCTTAATGCGATGACTTCTAACGGATGACTGAATAGTACTGCTACCGTTCTACTAATTAAACCCTGTATCAATTCGCATATAAACGTCGTACATTGTTTGCTGAAAAAGAAATCGACATAAATCATTAAAGGGGTAGACTCGTTTCTCCAATAATGCAAAGATGGAGTGTTTTGATAGTCGCCTTTAAAAGTCCTGTTTCTACGTTTACAGGGTGTAATTTGCATTATTCGACAGCTGTCGCGCTATCTTTATGAAAAATAGCTACGTGTGCAGCTGTATACTTCCGAATAATGCGAATTACGCTGCCTTGACTACTGAATACACCATCACATGCATTATCAAGAAAATGGAAGAACATAATACCAATCATTTCAGGCATAATATTAAATATGAGATTTCCGATCATACAAATATATACCTACTCCTCTTTCGTTTCTTCCTCTTCTTCCGTTTCTACAGCTTTCTTTATATAGTTAGATGTTTTATTAAGAACTACTGAACCTACAATGTCAGCACAGATCATTGGAACAACGCCACGATAACATCCAGATATTCCATCCACTTTTTTTATATAGTTTACTGAAACAACAAAATGGTAGAAGCAATTTATATATGATTCGCAAGCAACGATTAAAGCAAATCGTGTGCAAAACATACAAATGGAAAACTAATTTATAGTTTGTCCAAGATGATAATCCAAAAGGTAGAATTTTTACTTACCATATTCAAATATATTAGGCAAAACCAAAGCCGGCTTTCTAAATAATATGGTAGTCGTAGGTCGTGGTAACATCGGTTCATATCCAATCTGTTTAAAAGAAAGACAGACCTCTGATCAATTATTGACATCGAAGCGATCACGTTAACAATGGCATGGTTCTTTACCTGTATTAAAACTTTGGCATATCCGACTGGATACAACACCGTGTTAACGGCCACCTTAATTAACGAAACCGATGATTGCTGATCCTGGAACTGTATCATATTTAATTCGAATTTCTTTTTGCCTAAAGTCTAAAATTCTCTACGTATTTGTTTGATAACGATTTTGACTTGCGAAGCTCTGATCAAAGCTTCGATCGTTACAATAAACGTTAGACGATCCTTCCACGATTTCGGCTGATCCCGGCTCGAAAGAAGAATAACATTAGGCGTATTACAATTTATTGCATACGCTGTTGAACACGATAAGTATATTTATATGCAAGTACTTGTTCACCTATATGTAACCCCTTGCTCTCTCCGAGAGACCTTATGAGAAAGGACATTCTCATCTACAACACAATACTCTGTGGCGTGAATTACAACTCATGCTTGTTGCTGTTTCGAAACTGTAAACTTCTCAACTTACGATTTACGCCTATCAAAATATCCTCAACTTTTACATTGGTTACAACGAGCGAACGCAGGTGTAATATTATGAATAATCGTAAGCTACGAACAAATGACACCACGGAATGCTTTCTTCGATACGCGCTCGTTTGTTTGACGTAAGAATCAAAATTCATCATCGCGGTTTTCCTCGTGTTATTTCTCATATAAAAGTCGAACGTTAGTTTCATCGATCTGAAGTCGATGATTCAAATAAATCGATTCAGGAAAAGATCGCACCATGGACATAGGTGAATTACCTATTATTATTAAATTTTAATATGGCAGAATAGTGCAACGAGTCTTTTGCTGATAATCTATATTATTTTTATAATTTTACAATAATTATTTCAACAATAATCACTATATCTACTATTTATATATTAATTTTTATTTAACATTCCTATGTCCATGGTTATAAAAAAGGATTCGTACAGAGACACGAAATCGGTATCGAAACTTTTCAATTTTGTTTCCCCGAATTCGCGACCTTGGAATCCTACGTGCGTACAGTGTTGTCGCTATTCGATGCCGATAAAAAATGTCTTTCCACAAATTCATAAAACGATCAGAAACCAGAGTTTTGCAGAATTACAATTGAATTACTCCAGAATTATAATTACAAAGTAATTGAATTAAATTGTAATTCAATTATGTTGTAATTTATAATTCAGAACTTCAGTCAATTAAATTACAATGTAATTCGTAATTGCAATGGAGCACAATTATAAAATACATTGTTTTCATGTATTGTATTGTATTATATTGTATTTCAAGTATATATTGTATTTCAATTATACTGTAATTCAATTACAAATTGCATTTCAATTATATTGTATTTCAATTACAAATCTGATTGAAATACTTAGTAATTGAATTACAATGTAATTGAATTAGCACAACTCTGTCAGAAACAAATGTATTCAAATTTGGACAGGACAACGTCTGTCGGGTCAGCTAATGGATAATAAAATCCAATCAGTATCAAGTATTATGTTCTTGGTTTGTTCTCGAACTTTATCAACCACCTCCACGGAAATTTAAGAAGAATAAACACAACGAACGATCAAATTCATGTTTTTTTAATCATTTTTAACAATATTGGACTGAATGTAACAAATTTCAAAAATCGTGTACTCGACAGCGCCATCTGCCGATACAAGTTGAAATATCATTTTTCTAGATGATTTTTCGTCATAGGTACTAGTGATGTAAAAAGGTGTGCGTAAAGGATATCGTGCTGAGCTCATCTCACTATTTGTGATTCATCCAGATTCATCTGTTCTGGCTTCGATGGCAGAACTATGTGCGAAGTAATCGAGTAGTTAATGTGATGTTTTGCGAAGGCAATAACGAGGTGAGTCCCGATCATCTTTTGCGATTATAACGGTAAAAACTCTCGGTCCGACATTTTTCCTCGTGGCGAACGCAGATACCGTTCTTTTTTTTGTTCCTCTTATTCTATCCAGAGAAATCATTTCGACGAACGCTAAGAGCACCGAGCGACAGCGATTTGAAAAGACAAGAAAAAAAAATAATAATGTTCGATCGAGCTGTGCGAATGAAACGGTGCACAATCGAAATACCTCGTCGCGCGTTTTAATCGTGACGAAATCGAATATTCCATTTGGCAGAAACTGGGGGGATTAGAAAAATAATCGTCGCGTGATAAAACAATTGACGGACGAACGTTACCGTTTCGAACAGGTTTATATCTATAGATATAAATGTTTTGCGATGGAAACGAAGTTCCTTCGCCGTGCTGTTAACGCATTCGTAAACGTTCGAACGAGTCGTGATTATTTATTGAAACGACACGGTTGTTCCTTCTTTCGTGGAAACCGTTCCAGTTTATTGCGTGACATGCACCGTAATTGCAGCCGCGCAGTAGATGTTCGTTACGAGTCATTCACGTTTACGAGCGTTTAGCAAACGTAGATGAACGATTCCGTGAAATGTACGTACATTCTTCCACGAGAGTCATTGATCCTCTGCTGGATTTATTTCGCGACCAACGTAATGCTGATAATAATTGTGAAATCAAATATTCGATGAAACATGGTCGCCTGATTTTTGTTTTAGAATGCCAATACAGGCACCGCAGTGGACTGAATTTCTTTCTTGTCCAATTTGCTGTCATGATTTTGATGTGGCAATACGTGGCCCTATATCATTAGCATGTGGTCATACTATATGTCGTACGTGCCTTGCAAATTTACATCGTAAACAATGCCCTTTCGATCAAGTAAGTGACATCGCAATTATCCTACAAGTTTTCCTTAAACTATATTCCTGCCGGATAACATTTCTAATCAACTGTGTTTCTCTGTTTCTTTATTATCGAGAACACCCGTGCATCAACTTGAATATTTACGGAACAAACTATCGTTTATATTTTTCAGAGTACCATCAACACAGAAATAGAAAGATTACCAGTAAACGAAGCTTTACTGCAATTAGTAGGGAATCCCGTTCCCATAAATGTTGCATCAGCTTACCAGAAATTACTACCACCCGAAGACCATGCTAATTATTTGGCTGCTAAACGTTGCATTGAGGAACTTGCTCTATATCTCAAACCATGTCAGACAAATCCCACTTTAGCTGCAGGTATTTCAAAAGCGAAAGCATATATTCGTACGAACAAATACATGTAGCTCTATGTGCGATTACACGGATGATTTTTACCGACAAAGTACCTCTAACAATACGAAATAATGTATTAATAAATTTAATATAGGCGGCATGGGACTAATTTCTCGGCCGATGCAAAGGAAACTAGTGACTCTCGTGGGTTGTCAGTTGGTTGTGCCGGAAGGAAGAGCGCGTGCCGTGAGAGCAGCCAGAAGTTTAGGAGAAAGATCGGTTACGGAATTGATACTACAACACCAAAATCCGCAACAGCTTAGCGCTAATTTATGGGCTGCTGTACGTGCTCGTGGTTGTCAGTTTCTTGGGCCAGGTATGTTACAACGGATCTAATACGTACAGTGTTTTCTCTGTCGAACGTATCATTTTTTGAGAAACCACTGCACTATTAAAAACGTTCTTAACACCCAACACATGTAAAATAGATTCGTTCTCATTTTGAACAGCTATGCAAGAAGAAGTGCTGAAGCTTGTTTTATTGGCTTTGGAAGATGGATCAGCTCTTTCCAGGAAAGTGTTAGTCATGTTCGTAGTTCAACGTTTAGAATCACATTTTCCCCAAGCATCTAAAACAAGTATAGGACATGTTGTACAATTGTTATATAGGGCGAGTTGTTTCAAGGTAATATCCGGTAATCATTGTGGTGATGAATGTCTTTGAATATCGATCGTAATGTTGTTAATAATAAACGTTGAATGTTCTCGGCGCTACGATTCGATCAATTAACGATTTGATTCAAACTGGAATCGAAACGTCGATGATTTTGAACATTCAACATTTATTATTGCGGTGATCGATTGTTCAGCGAGATACTTAATCAGAAAATGTTTGGTCAGGTATCTAAACGAGAAGGAGATTCGTCGTTGATGCAGTTGAAAGAAGAATTCCGAACGTACGAGGCTTTAAGACGAGAACACGATGCACAGATCGTGCAGATCGCAACCGAAGCTGGTTTGAGAATAGCACCCGATCAGTGGTCCGCGTTATTATACGGAGATACCAGCCATAAATCTCACATGCAAAGTATTATAGACAAACTTCAAACTCCGCAGTCTTTTGCTCAAAGTGTACAAGAATTGGTTATCGCTCTTCAACGTACTCCCGATCCCGGACAATTAAGTAGTCTAAGACCTCAATTAGAATTGTTAGCTGCAATAGATCCTAGCCCAGGTACAATTTACTTCCAGTCGTGTTATTTTTTAAATATTGGGTCTATAACTCTTTAATAAACGCTCAAGTTTTATAAAAAAAAATATTCCGGTTTTTAAGTTATAGACCTAATAAACGTTTCGAGATTGTCTCCGATTCTATTTATCATTGTTATTACAGAAACCGAACCTCCCACGTTAGCGGAATGTTGCGCAGCGTTAGAAGCTGTTAGAACAGTAGTTGCGGCATTAGTGGAATTTATTCAACAACACGGTAACCGAAAAACACAGGATGGCACTCACAATATAGGCCCAGGTCAACCGAAATACAAAGTGAGCATGTGTCGAGATCTAACGCTTAGGGGATCTTGTCCCAGATCCACGAGCTGCACCTTTGCTCACAGTGACATGGAATTGGACAAGTAAGTTCAAGAAAAAAGAAAACACGTAGTCGCGTGTGCATCCGATATTTAATAGACGATTTTCATTAATTCCACAGATACAGATCGAAAAATAGGAAGTTAAGCATCAGGTCGAACTTACCTGTGACCAACAATTCGGATATAAAGACGGACAAATCGGTTACCGGCTCAAATAATAAAACATACAAGCAAAATGATGATTTACCTTATCATTCCATAAAATCACATGATAGCACCCATAGAGACAGTAAGTATTAAAAAAACGTGGTAATAATATACAAGAACGATCGAAGTGGAACGATTCCTCGATTTCCTTTTCTAGATTTCAATTGTATAAATAAAATCAATCCGATGCAACATCACGCTCCTTCGAGTGAAAACAATTTCGTTGGCTCTTTGACGAATTACATGTTACCACCTCCGCAAGGGGCGTCACCGATGGTACCGAACAAAAATATGGACATATATTGCTCTCATTACATTGTGCCGAACGCACCTGTTGATTACACGACGTCTAATCTGAATATGTGGGACTCGTCGCAAGTTTCGCCGAACGTAACCAACGGCGTTACAAATGCTAAAAAGGTAAAGCTAACTCTGGTCTTTCTTTTATTCGACGAATAGACACGTGTAAGTAACACGCATTAAACTGTCACACGTTTATGTCGCAGCAGCGAACTGTAGCTAAAACATTGGCAATGTTGCTACAACGTAGAATGGAAATTTTGAATGAGTTGGAAACAATTGTCAACAAACAAGTGCCACAGATAAAGACGGTACGAACCGCGTGATTACTGAATTTATTGTTATTAATACTTTTTTCTACCATATTCTTTATTATGTTTGTTTTCGTATTTTGTCCACAGAATTACGATATGCAGGGAGATACGGTATCGTGCAACTTCTCCATATGGACGAATACGCCGAGTAATCTGATGGTTCCTCCGTCAAATATAAATTGTAACAACAACTTTCGGTGCACAGATCCGATCTTGTTTGACGATGAATTCGTGCCATTCGACGCGTCATCTAGTAATAAATACGGACCAATTTCTAAATTATCCAAAAACTTAATGAGGTAATGATTACAATTACAGAGAATAAATTATCGAACGAGATTTAAATATTGATAGAGAACATAAGGGAAATTACACGTTTTCTTTTTTAGATCTAGTAACGGTGTACAACCCACCAATTTTTATACCGAAGGAACTGCACCTCCTCCGTATCGTCCCATGCCAACGGCGAATTCTGTTACATCTTGGTATTACGGAAATCAGCGTACGTGAAATCGTTCTCTTTTTTTGTCACATTGCACGATGTTTGTAAAAATTTCAACCAACCGAATAATGCTTTGATTACAGCTTATTCTGCTATTGCTGCGAACAGCGAAGTACAACCTATCAATACTTCCGGTTTTGGGGACAACTATATCACGTTTGGTCGGAACATGTCCGAGTCGACTGCACACACTCAACTTTCACGGCCTGAGTGCATGTCTAAAGAGTATGTTGATGAATCTACGATTTATGAAATATCAGTCTGTAACTGATGTAATTTTCCAGCTTAATCCTGGAATCGCAGAGAGTGAAGCAACAGTTGAAGCATCTTGAGAAGAAGATCAATGATTTGAAGGTATTATTAAATTATCGATTTTTATACACAGCCACGGGAATTTTCTTCTAATGCAAAGCGATACATTTGTAATTACGGTGTTCTTTCTCATCTATGTAAGGAATTAGTACTAGTGTTCGCGTAGAAAATAGAAAGGTTCGAAGGTAGGGGTGGTCTTGGAAAAAGCTGGAAATGATTGGCTGGAGGGTTTGTTTTTAAACAGTGGTTTTTAAACAGTAGGAGTTCGATTACGGGCAGCTATAAACTTATGGTTATAAACTTATAAATTGGTTATAAACTTATGACCTCGGCGCGCTAATTGTAAAAAAAACGTGGTAAAATGGTTCCGCACGTGTTCGTCAGCTGCGGGTTCTAACGGTTCGTCGCATACCGTAAATTACGGTCGAAACGCTATTGTTTGGGTGTGCCTTTCGTCCTTTATGACGGTCACGTTCGCTATTTCGCCAGTACAGGTACATTGACCTTCACAATCGCGTGCTTGTCCCTTGGCAGAGGGTTTTACGACGGAACAAGAGTAAATATTATCGATGCAACTTGGTCAGAAAATTGTTTCACGTTGGATACACTGAAATATTTTCCATAATTTTAATCGTAATATGTGAAATAATATGTTCAGCTTGCTACGCAAGGAGCTACTTTCACGGCTGGAGAAAGGCTAGCGCAGGAGCTGCAAATGATCGAAGCTGGCATTCGTGAAAAAGAAAAGGACGTACGAAATTGGAGTCCGTACGGCACTGTACCTTGGATTCAATCGTCGAACAATCTGCTTGGCACACAAAACTTCAATCAAGACTACAAACCAGAAGAGGTAAGTCGTGTTTCGTTCTAACAAGTGGCTTAAAGTTAAAACACACAGTTTACCACACGAATATTTTCAACATTTGTAAAAGATGTTATATCGCGAATGTATTTCTACGATTCATTGATTGGAACGATTCTACAGGAAGACACGTACGAGGCCGGTATCGCGAATGATATGCGAGAGTTGGAATTACGATGGGAGTTCGAACTTCAAGAGCAAGAGAAGCATTGGTCGAGTGAAGAGGACAATTCTAAAAAATAATAGTAAGACAGTAAAATCTTACTAGATCGTCTACTTCTTAGATCTGACCTTATTCGTTTAACGGCGTTCATGTTCTTTTGACATGCGCGAGATAACTTTTTTTTTGTGCGAACTTCCATGCATCAAGCATGACACACACACTTTTTCCAAGGGAACGACTGAAAGTGAAGAACAAAAAAAAATAATAGAATTTGTACCATTTGCAAAGAATGAATTTAACGCCCTTCTAAATACAATTAAAATAAGAACTCACCACCGGACGATGACAATTTAAACATATTATCACTAGATTACCCAGAGAAAGGAAATTTATCATTCGCTCTTCAACTTTGTGAGGAAATTTCTCTTGTTGGTATAGCGTAACATAAAAAAGTGGATTCACTACTTTCCCATGTACTATGCCTTTGCAAGTCTCTTGGTACGTAGGTACTCATTCTATCACCGTGAAAATGTGTACTATCCTCTAAAATGATAAACCAGCATAGAGAGAGAGAGAAAAGGAAAATACTAGCTACAAGTATGTGATATTCTGAAAGAATATGTCGGATCACAGTTTGTCAGATTCTTCGTGATGGTAATTCATAACTTAGTTATGCAGGAAGTCGCAACATTTTTTATGTTTATTAGTCGCAGTAGCAATTTGTTATAGAGATCAATGTATTGTAAGAAGTGAGAGTTAGCCGCCGCATTGGGATTTACATATATAGAACCGGTGAAGGTTTGATAAGAGATTCGTCGTGATGTTGTCATAATGGCAACGATCATTGACAAACTGATCGAACAGACGACAAGAAGCAGATTTGTTAAAATTTAACAGAAATTAATGTCAGTGTTTTATAAACATGACAGGATGTAGTATATTTTGTTTGTAATGTTTGCACAATGAAGCAAAGGATATTATATTACTGATACATTCGGAAAGAATGCTATTTAACCTGCAACGAGGTTACACGATAAAAAATATTACGAAATACATATAGACGTTATGCGTAAAACACAAAATTAACATATTTTGTTAAAATTTTGAATAATTAAGATATATATTTGCTCTGATTAATACATATATGTATATTTATACATGTATACATGTATTTATATATCAAATTAGTGATTTTTAGCTTATAAAAAATTTTTAAACGTTATGTAGCTTTCTTAATAGCATTACGTTCTATGGGTTCATGTTTTCATATCTGAAAATATGTTCTTGAATAAAATACGACAACTACAGTATATCGTCCATAATATTTTGTTTGAACTCTTACATGAAACGTTAACTTTTTTGGTTTCAAGAATATTTCTTTTTACTGAAATTCATTTTTGCGTTCGGAATTTTAATTTCGAATTCGACTCTCTTTGGAAATTCGATGTACAGAAACACAAAGATCGTGGAAAACAATGTATAAAAAGAAACTTTATCTTACGCTGTGATTTTATTTTTTAAAATCGAAAAACATATATTACTTAAGTAAATAATACCGAGAAGCCTCCTATATTGTATTTCGAGTATGAAATGTTACAATTTCAAATACCCGAAAAGTTTGAGAAAATCTTTTAGTGTGTACGGAAGAAAGTCGTTTCGTTTTTTTTTTCAATTTCTCATGCAAGTTATTTTTCGATTCCATTTGTGCCTGATAAAAATACTGTATCGCATTTCATTTACTGTTTGTGACAGTGGTTTTCATATTATAATATTTTTACGCTGACGGTATATATTACGTTTTTCTTACTTATCGATATTGACTAAAGCGAACTTTCGAATTCAGCAAACGTTTCGTTTTTTTTACTTTTAAAAACTCTCTATGTTCATAATACAGAATAACCGATTGAAAGTCACTGGCTCAAAACTATTTCGTACTAAACGGCGAATGAATTGAAACGAGACAGACTGTTATGTATGCGAGCTGCAGCTCTCACGTTTGTAAATATGTGTTCGATTTACGGACTTGACGAGAAACCAAAACAGTCACATTGGCTTCCTCTTAACTATCACCTTTGATTTCTTAAACTGTAAACCGCGGTTTGAATGTTAACATTATTCGGATACTTATATCTTGTTCTTATTTTCGTTCTTATACATGTATCGCAAAAGAAAAGATTGATCGAACGTTCCTTAGGTGAAAAGCATGATAACGCAAGTACTTGATTCTACTGATAAGGAGTTTATATTCTTAATTACTATATTTTCTTCTCTTGCATTTCATATACGACGACCGTCGGGTAAAGAGATCTTTTTCTTCCCGTTGGTCGACCTTATCGAAATATTTAATATAATTCGAAGTATGTATTTCACAGAATGTGATAACGGAAAAACATTTCGTCGAATCAAATACGTTAAAATGAAGTTTACGACCTGTTTATACTGTAGTGATTTACGAATTGCAATAGCTTTTGGGTTCTTCTATTTTTTATGAAATAATATATAGCATAAATATTAATGATTCCAGTTTTAGTGGAAGTGACATTGTAGACTTTTATGAGACCTTTAGAGATCAATGACAAAAGTTGATCTTTCTATCTTTCTCATTGAATAATATTATTTTACCTTTGCTACTACGGAAACTAGATATGTTCAAGTAAAATGATTTCTTTCAACGTGAAATGTGCCTTTTGAAACCGATGCAGTACTACAAAGCTGAGTGAAACGTTTTATAATTGCACGCGTTAGTTTCTCTTCTCTTTCTCCAGTTCTGCGAACACGAGGCACATTATTCTGACTTCGAAAGAAATAATAATCCCGGAGCATAACTAGTTAACTTATGAAAAAAAATTATGAGAGAAATGGTGCAATCTTATTTGTTTTAATTATTTGCCGATACAAATTTTTTTGTCACGTGTAGCGGAATACCATGATGTAAGAAACAAAAGAGAGACAAAAAATGGTACCCGAATGTAAGAATAATTAGTTTAGTCTACTTACAGCTCGTAAAAATCATGTCTTTTTAAGTTACGATTGCAGTATTGCCAGTCACATGGGAGTAGCAGAAAAGAAAACAAACAAATAATCTATTTTTAATACTTACACGAGAATACAAGCTTTTTCCATTGCAGATTTCAAAAAAATACGCGACACTCGAACGCTAAACTATTTGTTCGACGTTTGACGGTAACATTGGTGTGTTATGATTACGTCTTAGATTCGATGCTATATTTATATATTTGAGAACTATGTTAGAAACTTTATTTATTTTGTTACTGATTTCACAGATAAATCTGATAAAGACTTTAAAATTTATGTGTTACAAATTTTCTATTCGCTACGATGAGAATTTCATTTGCAATCGCTGCACATCTATCATGAGCTTTTACATTTCGAACATCCACGCAACACGAATTGGCCACAGTACTGAAGAAAAATGTGTGACAATATTTCGCAGAAAGGGGAGGGGCTACCTTTTGATTTTTGAGAAACGCAAAATCTACTTTTCGACCGAGCATAGTCTTCGAATTTCGTTGCAATAGATCTACAATGATTGCAAATCAAACTCTGATGGTTTCACACGTTTCGGTGGCAATTACCATTTGTATGTAACTGATATATACAAAAATTGTTGAACAGAAATACTACGACGCGCGTACAGATATTATGTATATGTTTCTATTCTAATTAAAGGGCATTTTTTTAGTCTGAGCACAAGGTTGAATATAGAAGATCGAATGTTCCTTTCTGTAAATGAAAATACCGTCTTCAGAATTACGTTCAGATACGAAAGCGTGTGTATTTGTCAAATTTCTATTAATTCCGTAAGGCTACCGTTTTTCGCAATCGCTCCTCCTTTGTACACTCTAAATGTAATTCCTTTACACGTGCGACTGAGATGAAAAAAGAAAGCCTTGTACACTTTACATGTTTCCGTCGTTTAAAGGAATTATGAAAATATTCGACGATCTTTCTAGCGATCCATTCGTCAGATGTTGCCCTTCGACATGTTTCTCTTGTCGTTTACTTTTTTTGTTTTTATTCATGATAACGATTCGTTAATAAATGTAGAGTAAAAGCAAAGAAGGCTGTGTACAATGGGAAGTAATAAGCGCAACAATACTGTTTGTGCAAGCTTCAAGATTAATTGCATGTTAAACATGTCACTATGTGTATAATAATACACGTGTACCTATGTTAATGGTATGAAGCCACATACAATCTATATTAACGTTCTTTGTTTGAACATAATGAAAAGAAAAAAAAACAATAATTATTATATACATATCGGTATATAATTGCATATAGTCAGCGCGCACTTGGCACTTAACAGTACGAATGGTACTTTTGTGACATTTATGTTAAATTAATTCCCGACTGTAAGATTTTTGTTACATTAGCCGTGAACACAATGGGCAATGCGCTCGATTAGAAATTCAGACTCGTTAGACCAACAGGAAAGGAAAGAATCGATTGGAATTTTCGTTTATTTGAATAGAAACATCATTAATAGTATATATACATATATGTATGTGTATGTCACGTGTTCGCAATGCCCGTTGTGTTTAATTGTAATTGTTAGTCTGGCATTTTTAATGTATTTTTCTAAAATAAATAACTATGGAAAAAATTATATATATATTATATATATAATATATATATAATAATATAAAAGGATGGCATGTTCATGGTAAACTTTTTATATATTATCCCGATTCTACTATTCACCGCTAGAGAAACCGATTTTTCAATTATTAATCATACAATTACAATGGTAGGATTAATTTTGTGAATACGTATTTCTTGATCCATCGTGTAAGAAATGCTATCTGTAAGAAAGAGGATATGTTGTTCTCGGTTTTTCGTTTATTAGCGGCACGCCATCACCGGACAAAACGAAATTCGAGATACGAATGCTTCGACAATAGGACACTTGATCGGGGGGTAATGGTGCATAAATGTCGAGATAAAACTCTTCGAATGTTTTATATCGTCTATGAAAATCCACGAAAGTTTAATGTATTTTCTAACAATTGTACTGTAAGTGAAAGTGTAATATATTTATCTATTCAACATACATAGGAGTACTTATTTTACGAGTCTTATATTATATTATTTATATTTAATTGTTCGAAACAGAAATCTCGTGTTCAAATTATTCGCGCGTTTCGAGAATTCTCTTTGTTACTGCGGAGCATCGACATTTCTACCAAAATTCGTCGTTAGATGGCGTTGTTGGCCTCAATTGTGAGAAATCGAATGTCCTAGTTCTGAACTCCGAAATGAAATACCACTTTAGCACAACAGGCATAATTGCAACACTATTTTCAAATACTTGCAATAGTATATAAACGAATTTGAACTACCTCCAATTAATTCCACAATGTGTTGGTACGTAAATAAATATTTCGTAATATATTTCAATATAAGTATTCTCTTCTCTTATCTCGATTAAATTCATATCTCCAAAGTTTCATAATTTTCTGAGTTTCCGGATTGAGGATCTCTGTATCAGAGTTGTGCTAATTCAATTACATTGTAATTCAATTACGTAGTTGAATTACATTGTTTTTCAATTAATAGTAATTCAATTACGTCGTAAATGAATTACTATATAATTCAAATATAACGTAATTCAATTACTAAGTATTTCAATCAGATTTGTAATTGAAATACAATACAATACATGAAAACAATGTATTTTATAATTGTGCTCCATTGCAATTACGAATTACATTGTAATTTAATTGACTGAAGATCTGAATTATAAATTACAACATAATTGAATTACAATTTAATTCAATTACTTTGTAATTATAATTCTGGAGTAATTCAATTGTAATTCTGCGGAACTCTGCTCTGTATGAATGCAAAGCATTATTTTCGTTAATAATATTCGAAATTGAAATTGAAGAGAAAATACAAATATCTTCGATCTTCTTGAAATAAGTAATATTCGATAGTATGTAGCAAGTAAATAGTAATTAGTGGACGGTGCGAGTTCAAATTCCACGCGACGCGCGCGCCTTTGCCCGGTAGATAAGTTTGGTAGAAACGCGCACAATCCAGGACACTCCAGCGACACTGGATTTCAGTAGTGCATAAACGGTTGTACACTGTTTGCGAGGTTCCGAACGCGAGTAGTACGGTAGCATCAGTCATCCTGAGCGTGGTTGAGTGTGATACAGTGAGTGTAGACGGTCGATTTTATTGAGAATTACCCAGGTAGGAAGGGTGTGGAGTTCTGATCATTTTTCCCGTGGTCGACATTGATCTTTACAGTGGGCAAGTATTCAGTGAGAGAAAGCGTGAAATATCGACGACGTGACGGGCGATACGCAGGATTACGTTACTCGGTAGGTAGAAAACGTGCCAGTTATTGAAAGGGGGAGAAAATCGATGCACACTGCTTCGCGAGCCACGTGTGTGATGCAGTTATGAGTTCTATAAGCTTGTTTAACGATCAAAACGTTTCGTGCAGTGATCGGAGAAAAACTCGGCGAGTGGAGAGCCGTAACCTCGAGAAATAGAAAGGGAAACGGGAGAGAAAAATAACGGTGACGTGTCTGGGTGTATGTGTGCGAGGATACCGTGTGAGGAAATCCTCGGGAATATTTGGGGAGCACAGGACGTGACAGAGAAACCATGCCTGGTAATCGAGCAAGTGCCGTGCATGGCGTGAAGCCGCCGCATTATCTGCACGAGTTGCCGGCCGAGGACGAGGAGCGGCTCGAGAAGATATTTCAAAACTTAGATCAGGACGGAAATGGGAAAATCGACGTGAAGGACTTGTCCAAGGCGCTCCGCGAGGTCGGTGTTGATAAATTCTACGCCGAGGTAAGCAGAATCGTTTGAAAAACTACCGTCAACTACCTCTCTTTCTTTAGCTGACTCGACGTAGGCGCCAACGTACGATCGAATCGAGCAATGCGGACGTTTGCATGTGACTTTCACATTCCTCATAGATTCGTTTCGAACTAACGACTATCAATTACTTTTTTAACCGGCCATTCACGTTTACTTTACCGCTTCATTCATTCCGGTCGCGCTTCCGCTGAAAATCCTGCTGTAAACGAGATTAGATTGTTCGCTATGCGAAAACGCGTGTACGCATGTACATCCATTAAATCACGTACTGCAGATGTTACATAAAATTCAAAGTTTTCGATTATCTCGAATATAATTGGATTTTAAACTTGTTTCTTACGAATACGATAACGTGTTCATGGTGTAAATGTGGAACGATAGAATATTCAATTCTGTACTAATATATATTATATTGTATTTATGTATATAATATAAAAATGCATAAATGTTTTATATATATAAAATGAAATATATATTTCACCGTTATATACAGAGTTTTTCATTTATAATGCTCATTATATTTATATATGTATACGTATATTATACGTATATATATTGTGTATATATTTATATATATACATACAATATGTACAATACTATATATACGTATAATATACGTATACATATATAAATATAATGAACATTATAAATGAAAATATCTGTATTTAACGGTGAAATATATATTTCATTATATACATTTCATTATTATTCATTAACATATAATGATAAAATACAGATTTTTCCACTTAATTTTGCGCGTATGATTTGCGAATTGAGATTTCATCGTTATGCAACGTCCAGCCTAATAAACTATCGGAGTATTGAAATTTTATTCGAACGTATGACAGTTTCTAATGTTAGACGGTAAAAAGCGAAGTTTCAATTGGCTACAAATAGCCTGGGAATAGATTTACACATATTTTTGCGGTTTCTCTGTAGTACTTCTAAAAGAATCCACAAAAGGATCTATGTACAGCAGATCTCTCGAACTTTTCAGTATATCTATCAAATATTCTCGAATACTATAATAGTATTGATTATTTTAATAGGTCGTTTCACACTTTCAAAAAAAATTACGCATGATTAACTTATAATATCAGTACCTCTATACCAACAGTTTTTTTTATGCATGTCCTTTCATAGTAATTTATGTTAAGTCTTTGTGATATTGTAAACATTTGTATAAATAGACCTCGGTCCGTTCATAATAAATAAATAATTATAATACAAATTTTTCGAGTATCTCACGTTATTTATTCTTCGTAAATTATAGTAATTCTTTTTTTTCAGGAATTCTTGGCCAGATCGGACAGCACGAAAAGCGGCGACATTAGTCTCGCGGAATTTATACATTATGTCCGGGAACATGAAAAAAATTTGCGTCTACAGTTCACCCATCTCGACAAGAACAAAGACGGTCAGTAAATCCGAACGAGAATTGTTAACTAACGAAATGTTTTCAACGTAACCCCGACTTATCATTGAAAATAATTTATTTCTTTTTCATTATGCTACTTATTGGCATAACATGGTCTTGAACTCGCGTCAACCCGGAGACACAGAAGTTTGACTAGCGTCATTATCTACTGTGTGTTCCGGATAAGCATCACCCATCGCGTCATCCTACGTAACAGTAGATAATGATGTCTGCCATCCGAGGGGTTAAGGCCGCTTCAAGGTCGCATTATGTCCCATTTAAATTTTTCATGCAATATTATTTTATCAAATTATTATATTATATTATTATTATAATATTATACGACATAGAATAATAATAATACTTCTATGTCCATGGTTAGACGCGACACGTTTCCATGAAGCGATATTAAACGATGAACGACGCTATTAATCTAAACACAAATCGGTAGCAATATTTATCACGTGTCGAGGAGATCAGATTACTGTTGTCGTCATTATTTCTTATTATTCATTCGACATTGACGCCATCGCCGGTACGGCGTTGCGGAAACACACAATTTTCTTTGTGTCGACCGTGTTTGTGACTCGCTCTTTATTGTTTCAGGGAAAATTGACTTGGAGGAATTGATCAAATCGTTCGAGGAACTAGGGATAAAGATGGCCGACGGCGAAGCGAAGAAATTGTTGCAACGGTAGGTGTTTTTCACAAAGCAAACGATTTCTGTGCGTTTGCTCGAATCGTTCTAACGACATGGTAGTTTAGTAGAACGTTGTCGCTGGCGACAATAGCATGAGTCATCGGAGCTTTGCGCACGGGGATCGATACGCGTTGATACATAAATCTCTTTTTCTATTTTATCATTTTTTTTATTCAAGATATAAATCGATCATTATTCAAAGAATCTCTCATCGTCGTCGATTCACATTGCTTATCCGATTTATAGAATGGACAAAGATGGAAGTCTTACGATTAGCTTCAACGAGTGGCGAGATTTTCTACTTTATGCCCCAAGTACCGATCTACTGGGTCTTATCGAATATTGGCATCACACGAACGTAAGTATGTTCACACGACTTTATCATTGGTGTAACTATATTAGTAAACTAGTAAGTAAACATGGAGTAACATCAAATAAATACTATACACGTCTTTCCATTTATCAATACTTTATAACAACGTTCGCTAATAACTAACGAGTTTAACACATCGCCCTTGACGGCGTCCATCAATTTAAATAAACATATACACAGTGAACCTCTCGATTAGACAGCGCATCTTTATGCAAGACTAAAACATTTGCTACTTAAATTGCAACAAACTGAAAGTGTGCCTATTAAATGCATAAAATCCGCTGTCTACTCTTAACATACTAGAAAAATAATATCGAATAGACTCGCTGATAACAACGGACAAAACTTGAAATGATTTATTTAATAAATTCTTACGAACGAGTTTTCGTAGTGTCTTTATTATTATTTTTCTCGGTCCTTTTTACAAAACCGTGACGCGTCGATGATTTCGCGATGATTGTCTGGGAAACGTGGTTCCGTTTATCTCAGCGGCAAAAAGTTACGCGTTCATCCCTCGTTAATGAAACAGAAATGCAGCTGCGCAAATGGCTCTATGCGTCTGCCCGCTAGATAACCATTGTACGATGAACTCCGTGGATGTAGTTTGCATGTGTACAAGTGGTAAGAGAGATCGAGTCGATTCCGGGCCTCTGATTGGTCGACAGAGGGGGCTCGACCGGAGGTGTGACGTGTGGCTGTCATTCGAAATGACCTTGATAATCTGCCAGCTGTTTCCAGCACCTTTCCCCGCCTCTCTGTTAGACGTCCCACCTCTACTCGTCGATTCTGTTCTTGAGCGCGCAGCCGCATTACAAGCGCGCACGCGCATGCGTCCTAAAAGCCTCTTTCTTTTTTTTATCCCCGCACATAATCGCTTACCCTCACATAGTGGTGTCGGAAAGGGTTGCAAGTCGAGCGATGCGCTTTCTAAAAAGTTCCAACATAATTCAGTTCTCGAAACGTTCGCGTCGAGTGAAACCTTGAAAGTGAAATTGGATGTTTAAAAAAATGTTGAAATTCGTTTTTCCCCAGTAACAAATCCACCTGCTTTAACGTCCTCGCGGAATTTGTAACCCTGACACGATGCATAGGTGTAGCGCACACACGAATGGTAGGAAACGATGTTATGCTAATTTATCGACGCACAGACGGTTACGTTAAAACTGATAACGAAAGAAGAACACGTAAATTCTATATACATATTCGCAATCACTTTGTATCTCGTTATCGAACAAACATTCAGCTTATATACGAGAATATACCTACTGCAGAAAACTGTGTCTCTAATTCGACCTTTATTTTCTCTACCTAGCCAAAAATGTGACTGCACGAATCGATGATAGATGATCGTTTTACATTAGATAATTATTCGACGAGAGTCACAACGAATTACTCGGAACAAGAAATCAAGTCGGACCTTTGTTCAGTAGACAAATGAAAATGTGTTAGAATGGAATTACGCGGTACACTTGTAACATTTTCTAGTTTTGAACTTGATTGTAAGCGGCGGGCTTCCTTAGGGTGGCGAAATATGTCTCAACGTTTCGTCAGCCGAGTATGTGCTAGGCTGTGAGGTCATCGTCTGCTGGGTACAGACCGACTGTATAGTGCTGTACCACAGATCTCGGAGCCCTAGGCCTAGAGACAGCGCCGCCACGAAAACTTGTCGTCATAAATTTTAAAGACTTCTGTGTGCGTGGACCGACTCTTTATGTTCCCTCTAATTAACCATCGAAGCAAGTAAGACATTTAACGTTATTTCTATAAAGTAGTTTTAACGAATAGCGAATCACGGTTCCCTCGTTTCATCGAATTTAGAGTTTTTCCGAGCGCGTCTGTCGCCATATGATAATACAGGAACACGTGTGTTCACGATTACACCTGTGTGCCAATGTATGCGCTCGGAAACGTGTACTCGTATTTACCGTTCGGTCCAGTATCAGTTTCCTCGAAGGATGACGCGCTTACTTCGTTATGCCTCGGGTATTTCCGTGATGCAGCTACCCATGACTGGATCGGTATTAATTAGCGCGTAGTTCACGAACGTCATTAAATCGATTCAACAGATTTTTCTCATTTTTTTTTCGTCTCTCCATTTCCTCGTATCCCCGTCGACCTTTACCAAAGTTCGCAAAAAAGAACCATTTTCCCGCTTCGCAGTCGCTAAGGAAAACCGTTGTATCTCAAGTGTCGCCATGTCCAATTTGCGAGTCAGTATGGTTAACTTTCACGTGAGAAAGGGGCCACGTGGGTTACGCATTCTCCGCATACTTGTCGGGAGCCAGCTGAAACAAACTTAACTTTTCGTTACTCGAATATATTATTTACAATCTCGAAACTTTCAATCGAATAAAGGTGTCGACCGCACTATAGAAATACTTTTTATTTTATTTAATTATTTCATGGATGTATAGTTGAGTACACGTGTATCAATGGATCCTCATTTTTAATTCTATGTATTAATTTTATGTATACCCCTAGCAAAATTGCTTTGAAAAATTAGTAACTGTATCCTAAAAATTATTTTATTATTTCATTTAATTATTTCACGTATGTATATTTGAATACACGTGTATCAATGGATCCTCATTTTTAATTCGTATAACTTTTAGACCATTGATATTAATTTATGTACACCCCGATTTTGCTTTGAATAATTAGTAACTGCATCCTAAAAATTTCAACGAATTAAAATGCGAATACCTTAGTATATATACACGTGTATTTAAATATACATGAAATAGTACACGTGAAATAGGGAGCCCATAACAAAAACTACACAAAAGCATAGAAATCTTTAGTAAAGTAAATAGTCGAATCCAATTTAGGTATGCACCCATTCTAACAGGTACTCTCCCAGAGATATACCTACTGTCGTGACGCATTCTGTGGAGTAGACATTGTGAGATAATGGTGGGGGTATCCCCGGATGAACCGATATCTTCGTTCCGATTCCCCCACCGTTTCTTCGCGCTCTTCAGTCTCTAGATCGGACTCCGAGCTTTCGAATCGCTGGATCGTGGCGAGGCTCGTTTTCCTTTGATTCGCCCGTGCATATGAATCGTGAAATAGTTCTCGTTTCTATTATTTCGGTTGTTCCCTCCGTCGTTCACGTGTCCTCGGGGGCACAGTTGACAAGAGGATAATTCACGTTGGTACATCACGCGGATCGAATCCACGCGTCCTAGTCGAAATATTTCTCCGGTCCGAAGGAATCGCAGAGTTTTCGGGGTGAAAACCCGTTTGCCGATTTCCGTTAGCGTTTCTATACATCCGGTAGTGATGTACACGTTTAAAAAACCGGGAATTTTGAAGCACGAGAGCATCCCGTCTACCTGCCAGGTTTGCGAGGAATTTCTTCAAGGCTATCATGAGCTTCTGCAACGGGTGAGTGTCTCTCTCTCACAATGCTGTTCCAATGGAGCTATCTATGGGCACTCGAAAGGGGCAACGAGTCCAAATCTGGCCGGGAATTACACCGCGGTTCTAACCTCTATCGTGTATTTAAAATAGAATTTTCGAACGTATGTAGAAATCTAAACGGCGAGAACACGCGACGATCATTTAGATACGGTTTTTGAGGTTAGACACGAGGAATCGTTGGATACACCGTTACAGATTTTCTGTTCGCGAAGTCGGTTAGAGGTTATGGAAAAGGCTGGCCGAGAATTCACGTGGCGGGAGGAGAAAGCGAAAGCTGAGAAGAACCGTTCCTCGTCCGACGACATTCTTGCGAAATTTAATTCGACTGATAAAACGCGAGGAGTATTCGTAACAAATATTTGTGTATCGAAAATTAATTATCGGGCAGTTTGACGATGACGCGGTGTTGTTGTCAAGTAAAATAATATCGAGACTTGTTGTTCGTATTTATCCTTGCACGATGCCATGTATAATTTATTAGTTAAAAGGCGAACATACGGTTCGAGGAATATGAGAGCTGACCGGCAAAAATTGACAGCAGACGGAACACGTGTTCCCATTGATTCCGCGCTCGCGCTAATGTGGCAGGGAAACCTACATTTTTCAAATGTAGCACGAGAGACCGAGAATGTGGCTTTGCCGATGAATATTGAGAGCAAGTTTTCGAGCAATTGAGACACCATAGCGTTAGGTGTTAATACATTGACAAATTGCTGGACTCATTCGTGCAAAGCGATGATTCATCGTGAATGTTAAATTTTGCTGTCCCTTCTCCGGTTTGTTCGAGATCATTCCGCTTGAACATTCCTTCGACGTGCAGAGCAGCGGTACACTAAGCGCGGGAACATTCGTAAACGCTCGAATAGATTCGAAATTAAACCACGTATTGGTAAAATCAATTTCAAATTATCCAAATAAATAATTGCACAATGAAATTTTCTATCATCGCTTAATCTTATATCTCGTTTGCCTTTTTTTATATTAATATTTCATTTATTTAGATTTCGTACAGGCGATATTTAAATACGTACTGTAATAGAGAAGTTCACTAAAAAAAAATCAAAGAAACATTTATATGTTTTGACTGGTCCGCTAGTGTTGATATCTATATTTTTTTATCGGCGCACCTACGTCAGACCGTCCTCTATTATTAAATTAATGCCATTATGTCAGAAGACATTTAGGCTGGATTATTGCATTATGTCAGTATAATCGCGTAAGACTGGTAATCCATAGGTAACGGTATTAAACACAAATAATTGCGTAAAACACGTGCGAATTTCGGTGATTTATTATTTATTTAATTTATTCTGCGCTGTATGCTAAACAAAAAATTCTTGAAAAAATCGCTAAAATAATATAAGCAAGAATATTAACATTACTAAGGCTATGATTTATGTATCTGCCATGCTTCGATACGAAATATGTATGTATTACAACCGGTGACCGGACGATTGTTATCCGACACTCGACTCGCGATATCGATTTCTTCGTAATTTCCAACCAACATAGCCGTTCGTATTTTTTGCGACAGGGTAGTAGATCGCTGGCTTAGAAAATAATTAAATTGAATTCGTTGATACAATTTCACATTGGGAAGATTGAGAAAATAATTTTAACAGGAGTTTCAAGCAATGATTGATTTACCATACGTGTATCGTCTGTTGGTTAATCTTATCAGTAAAGCCTTTTAACTGGAATATTCACCGTGTATGATTATCTAGAAGCAGGAATTCCATTTATTTTCTGCGAAAAAGTTAGGTTTTCAGATAATCAAACAATTATTTCATCGTGATTCGATGTTTCCTATAAGATTTCTAACATACACTACATATACCGATGATCTTCTGGCGCCATCGATTGAAACTATCGACTAAATTATTCGATAGTATGTAGCAACTTTAGTTTAATTTTAATAGTAATTACTATTTAAGTAATTAGTCGATGGTGCCCATCACTACCGTTGTACATCGAACGATCGCCAATTACATTTTTTATAGACACTAAAATTACTATACACGTGTTTTATTGTCTATAAATCTGATGGTTGATCAATTTCCCATAATGTCACGATTGTTCTTTTGCTATTAGCTTATTCACGCGAGGTAACGGTGTGCATGATCGCGAGTCAAATGGATTACGATACCCGATTGTAGGCGTTCTCGTGAATTCTCTGTTCCCGCCACACAACCAGGATTAAAATAATCAGTCTCGTGACCAGCGTGTCTTTACACCGCGAGAGATATTTACCGAATAGATGTGGATTTATAAAGGCGACATTGGGCGAGACACCAAGTGCAATCTGTTGGCTAGCAGCCCGCACATAACCGCAGAAAGCTGCCACGCTTCTTCTACCTTTCCAGTTCTGTCTGAAATTCGTTCAACTAAAATCGAACACGCGCCGCGATTCAATATTTTTCTCTTTTACATACGTAGACAATGGATATCGCCGCGGACATCGATACCGACCACTTCTTCGTGCTTCATCAAGTGACGTATTCGTTTCGATTTTTCGGTATTATTTTTCTTCGTGCGCTCACGTGTTCTTCAAACGGTTTTCTTTTTCTTTAAGAAAATCTTATATTGTGTCCCAGTTTGAATTTATTTCGCGAACTGAAACCGTCCCTGGATGTTTACATCTTTTTATGAAACGTCTTAGGTTTTTCGGTTGTTTCGAATTAACAGTAAACCTACCGACCATCAAAAGTGACCGATGTGTATAGTATTATAAAAATAACAAGATTAAATTTATTTATACTTTTGTGAGATGTGTTTGATAAATTTCCATGGAAACACCTTTACAATTTCAATAATTGTCAAACAGAAAGTGTTCAGTGTTAAATGAGGAGAAATTAAAAATATTGTCCATTAACTGCAATAAATAATATATTTTTGAAGAAAATCCTTGCTTTAATTTATATATATAAATTTCAATATGAAACTTTTTTACATAATAATTCAGTAAGGCCAGAAGTAACGAAGTTTCGAACAAATTAACTTAAAAATAGCCTTAACAGTATGACGTATTTCGGGAAAACAGTTAAATTGCAAGGAGGAACGGATAAGGAATGAATACATTAAACCATAGCACGAGTGACATTATCAAAAATATTTAATTGTACTCCGAGACGTTTAAAAACGATTATTCCTTCTCAGATAGATTAGCAAAACGATTAGTCACCGATCGAGATGTTTTACGACATTCTTTTAAGCAGACGATAGAAACCTCTTGTGTAATCAATCGAAGATGTACAAGGTCGAAATCTAATTCATTGAAACCCGACAATGAATCCGGCTTCCCGGAGAAATTTCGTAATTTCGTCTATTGATTTTCCGAGTTCGAAAATTTTCAATCCTACCAGAACAGGATTAGATTAAGAATGTATATAGTCAAGTTCGGTGGATTTAGTGCTAAATTGTCGAGGGCCCGCGACACATCATTGTGCGGCACTGCTTACGGGCAGCTACCTTGCTCACTTGCTCTCGCAATTATAGAACATTTCGATATATTAAATCGCGGAAAGAAAAGACTCGGATTATTTCTATGACGAGCACTCGTTCGACACGTGCCGCATGAATGGCTGCGTCTACCTTCGCGCTATTTATCGAAACATCTTGCGTATACTGTTGATAAAACATTCTTTTTCCCCCCTCCACTCCGCACAGGAAAGAATATCGTTTTTCCTGTTATTAACTCGAAATAATAGTTATTAGAAATTATTAACCTTCAGTTACTCGCGCACTCTACTTTCCACATACGGGGAACAAATTATTATTCAACGAAACAACTACTTTAATGCAAAAAAAATAGTCAACACCCTTGTTTACGCTTGGAATACTAAACTTAATGTTTCGAGATTGTAGATATGTACTATACGCGAGTAATTAAAAACTAACAAATCTACGTACAGCGATTGTACAAGGTACTCGTACACTTTTTATGAACGAATAACTTTTAAAATTTGACCCAATTGCTTCGATTACTTTTTAATTGTTATTGGCCGCAATTACGAAGGGAAAAGGTAAACTTTCTCCTTGGCGATTTCGACCAATATTAATTTAGGGAAAAAATTATTTACCAAATTTTAACAAAAATTATTCGTCTCAAATAGGTGCACGAATACTTTTGTGCCTCTGCTTTTCAACTGAACATACTCGACCATGATTTTTACAGATGTCCTAATTTTTTAATTCGTGCGAGGCCCGAGTTTCTCAGAAACCACGTTTTCTTCTGTCGACCTTTGATATCGGTGCCGAGCGAAATTCTTCTCGTCATTTTCGGTGATCCTTGAACATTGCCGGCCGAATTGTATGAACTTTCACTTAACGGCTATCCAATGCCCGGCCGGTGCCAAGCCGTTTTCTAAATATTGTTCTGGTGCGTGTTGAAATTGTCAAGGTCGTTTCTAGTGGCGTGCACATTGAAAACCCGTCTCCGGCGTAAATTGAGCCGAGAGCCATTGGAAATGTCACCTCGGCACGTGGAAAAGCGTGATGTAACCGGTCTGCGACCGATAAGACAGTCGAAAATCAGACGCTGCATATTTCACGATGTCTGGCGTGAGAATTACAGCTGATCGGAGTTCAAGAATTATCTGAGCACGTGGTTGTTTCCCCCGACTACCGGAATCGAGTATATCGAGTATAGTCTGGCCGGGGCGGTTGTGATTTTAGCGCGACTGATCATGCTAAACTAGTTAATACCAGCTCCTTTGAGTGCGAGGCAGATAAAGAGTCGCAGCATCTAATTCCTCGATAAGATGTTTCCACCCTGTTCATCTTTCCCGAGAAAAATTCAAACAGCCATGTCCTTGAGGCCTCACGAATTTCTTGTACATAATATGTCATATTATTATAATTATTATAAATATACAACTTGAAAGAGCAATACTACGATTTGGAACTACTTTTCTAATAATTAATAATTTTCTCGATAAGAGAATTGACATATTCCTATGTCCATGGCAACCTTAAAAAATATATATATATATGTATGTACAAGAACGAAGCGGATAGAGCATTAAAATATATGGAACATGGAGATTAGGAGGTTTAATTGTCCGCGGATCATTGGCGCACGATTTATCGAAAACGAAATTCGATTTTCTCTCGCGCTATGGACTGTCTTCAAATGCAAGGCAGTTTTTGCCCTATTCTCGGTACATAAACGTGCGCGTGAACCGTAGAGAGCACGCGATGTCGTCGTCGCAATCGCAATGCATCGTATGCGACACGATTGATTATAATTTCTACGACGGTTTTCAGTATATGGATATTGGAGAGGACATTGGCGTCCCCGAAGATTTCACGACTAGCGAAATGGTCTCTGGAATGTGGTGGCGACACTTGGTGTCCGGTGGCGTAGCCGGTGCTGTCTCGCGAACGTGTACCGCCCCTTTGGATCGGATTAAAGTGTACCTGCAGGTGAGCTTGAGAGATAAACATTACCTAGGACAACGGTCGAATATAATACGGCGATTTTTTTCTTTCACTCTTTTTTTTTTTTTAACGAAATTTACAGTTTCCAGATCAATGAAATACGTGTCGAATATTTTTCTAATAATCATCCATATCTAAAGGGACGACGAGTAACAACGTTGAGGATCGGAAAACTCGATTTTCCTCGATATGTCAACAGCTGTTCACTCTAGACAAAAAAATATATTGTGAATTCTTTCATAAGAAATTCATCTAGGTATGGATGATTGCGGATTAAAGAGGAATAGGCAAAAAGAATTTTATAAAGATGTGTAGATTTCATAGATATATCTAGTCTTTTTCTCTTTCGAATGACGTAACGTGTAAATTTGTTGTTTTCGTTTCTGTATTTTCATTACGAAGTAGGGTAACCATTCAGTCCCTCTATCAACACTGACCGTACCATGATTTAATAAGTTTCTTATTTATTATTTCTTGAAATAAGTTCAGTCCTGTAATTTTTATAAAACTGTAGCTGGTACGATTAGTGTTGAGAAGTCGAAAAATATTGAGAACAATGAGATTATAATAGAGAAAATGGTCAGCTTCAGCTTTGCTTTATTTTATGACGAAGAAACATAATTCCAGGTACACGGAACCCGACACTGCAAAATTATGAGTTGCTTCAGGTACATGCTCCGTGAAGGAGGATCGATTAGCCTTTGGAGAGGGAACGGTATAAACGTACTTAAAATCGGACCTGAAAGCGCGCTAAAATTCATGGCGTACGAACAAATTAAGAGAGCGATCAAAGGAAACGATGTTCGAGAGCTCGGATTGTATGAACGATTAATGGCAGGATCTTTAGCCGGAGGAATCAGTCAGTCAGCCATATATCCGCTAGAGGTATTATAAGAACATTAGCAATAGCGCAGCAAAGAACACGAATGAAAGTATCTGTACGAACACTACGACTATTCATTTCGAAGCCTTAAATATTGTTCAATAATGATTCTCTAAGAGTACATCTGAGAGACGTTACAGAAAATACTATGTAGATGATCCCAGAGATGCTTCCATCAGTGCTCCTTTTGGTAATAGTAATAGTAATACAAATGAAACGTTTATTACCTGATACTGATGCCATGCCGGATGTGTTTCAGGTACTCAAAACTAGATTTGCGCTTAGAAAGACAGGAGAGTTTTCTGGATTACTCGATGCCACAAAGAAAATATATACGCAAGGAGGTGTAAAATCTTTTTACAAAGGTTACGTCCCGAATTTAATAGGAATACTTCCGTACGCTGGTATCGACCTGGCTGTGTACGAAGTGAGTACTTTGAATCGATGTAGTATTAGATGTAACGGGTGTTCTCCGATTCTAATATTTCTTTTACCCTACAGACTTTAAAGAATAGGTATTTACGAACACACGACAAAAACGAACCACCACCGTTTTGGATATTATTACTGTGCGGAACAACTTCTAGTACAGCTGGCCAAGTGTGTTCATATCCGTTAGCTTTAGTTAGGACACGATTACAAGCTGATATTGCACCGGATAAATCTCCTAACACCATGGTCGGTGTTTTTAAAGAAATCGTTAGAAACGAAGGATTCCGTGGATTATACAGAGGCTTAACGCCAAATTTCTTAAAGGTATAACACGATTAATCTATAGAATGGTCGGTCAACTATAATTTTGATAGAATCATTTATAAGCTAATCTATTTTCGCTTTTAGGTGGCCCCAGCTGTATCGATTAGTTACATAGTCTACGAGAATTTCAGAGGACTACTAGGTGTAAATATGACGTGATGAATATTTATGTTAGGTGATATTAATTTAATTAAATTATTCTTTAAATCTATCTAAAGATTATATTAAAGCCATTCAATCATCGGCTAGTATAATAAGCAATTTGGGCAAGCTCCGCCCCCTTGTTGAACGTAACGTCGCTTATTTATTGTTAACTCGAGGCTTTCCCAATTATTTAAGCGTTCACTATTTCTATTTCTCCCGGACGTATCAAGCTATCATCGTATATCGATTAACACACGTTTGCGAAAGATTTCAATCAAAGAGAGGCTAATTATAATTAAATGGCCAGTATAGGGGATTCGAAATAACTTCCAATGCATTCGTACATTGTGCGTATGTTCGATACATGGCATTAATGGTTCAGTTGTAATCTCTGTTGATTATCTACCTGTACATTTTTGTTTCCAAGAAGCAGAATAAACGTGTAGATTCCTCATTTCGAAATAGAAACGATAGTACAAAGATCTTCGGTAAAAGAAGTATTACGACTTAATTTCATTTTATCTTTTCATCTTATGAAAACACAGAAAAACAAATGGAGAAAAATACGTTTGGTCGTTGATACAAAAATGAAATTTTTCACGTACAATTTGCAAAGTGCTCTGAAAACGGTGTGTAACATGTACATGTATCGATGATACGAAACATGGTTTTATGAAAAATATAAACGAATGTATTCTCCTTAAACAACATACACTAGAAAATGTTATAAATTGAGAAAATAGGGAGGGTAGGGTTATATTGATACTGTGATATGTATGGTTATAAGCTAAATTGGGAACGTGATTCAGTGCATAACATCTGATCGATAGTAAGGAAATTTATTTAATTTTTATTAATTCTATTGTCCAGTCACCCGTCTACAAAAGTAATAATAATAATAATAATAATCATAATCTATCCGGAAAACAGGATGTTATGCTGTGAATTGCAATTAGAAAACTGCACGTCTCATCGATCTTTTTTATAATTCATGTATTAAAAACTTACTACACGAACAAATATTAACGCTGTTCGTACGTTACATCTGTTACACATTTGTTCGGACGTAATTCATCTTCTGGTTAATGAATATTACGAACAAGATGTGTATTTATCGTGTATATTATAAATATGTACAGTGACGCTTTATGGAAGTGTATCGTCGCGAGATAGTATTTATTGCCGCGTCTATTTCACTTTTACCCATTAAAAGAATACGAATGACGAGCGATGGTGGTAATGCTCGGCAATCCTTCGTAATACATTCTGGATGAACGCGAGCTAAATATTTATGGTACTGCGTTTATAGAACTAGGAGTACCTTATCACTATTTTCCATCACTTTTTACATAGGCAAAAACGTATATGTTTAAACGCAAAATCGCAGAACCCGTGTTTTTTGGGTAATTATAGCATTTACAATTTTAGTATATTGTACAGGAAAGAAATATCATAATTCGTGTTGACATTTGGTGTAATTTTTAAGTTACGAGACAGCCATGATATTTTCAGAAAGAATACTTTGTAAATAATTCTTATAAGTTGAAAAGCGGAGCTATGAGAACACTTTCTTTTTAGTACGCGCTACGCAAAAAATCAAATATATCATACGATAATCACACAGTTTCTTTTGTTTTTCTTTTGCTGAACTGGTAGTTACTACAAATTCGGAAACAGTGCGAATTGATGAGGGCTATTCTGGTTCTTTTTATGGCTCGATGTTCATTGTACACGTAAGACTTTTGTAAAGAATAAACGTAATTTATACATTATTGTAAAGCAATTTGGTTCCTAAATAGTTAAACACTGGTTGTCGAGTTTGACTGGTGGCAGATTATGTAATACATGTTTAATTTCATGTTGAAAACGATCTTCCTGCCTCAACCTATATATATCTATATATATAGATGATGTACAACGTATATGTATGTTATAATATTCATCCTATATAATATAACATACATATATGCATATTAATAATAATATTAATTCCATTTAAGAATATATATAAGTTGTGCTTCGTATAAAAATAGTCACTTTTTACTGTATTACCTATTTACCTGCTACTACAGTTTTATGTCATTTCACCAAAGAATATCTTTTACGATTTGCCGAACAATTATATCCATTGTTTATTATACTATTCTTGATATACCGACTCTTGTATGGACAAAAAAATGACTATGAATATTTATTCTTGCAAATAAAATAATCCTGTAGAAGTTTTACGTTACTATCTTGCTAGTTACTTTGTATCTTCACGATGTATCTTCTTGAATTCAGTATTAAATAGACTTTTTATCATTGGAATCATGTACTTTATATTTCGACTGATTGTATAACCGTGTTTAAAATATGTTAATAAATTTATTTGTGATACATTCTTTCTTTTGTTACAAAATTTTCATGCATATCTTGATTCTGTGCGAATAACTGTTTTATTTCGTTCGCATTTTAACAAAAATACAAGTTCTTAAAATAATGTTTTATCTATCCGAAGTATATCTTCTTTTTTTTTATTAAAAAGTTGTTACAAAATAGAAGCAGATCGTACTATACACGTTCGTTAATCTAAAATATTCTCGACCTTTTGTTTCCTATGTTTTTATTCTTAACTAAAAATAAATATATATAGCTACATTTTTATAATATACCCACTAAATAAGAAAGAAAAACGAAAGATCAATGCAGAAATCAGTGTATACTGAATGCTTGTACGTTAGTTAGGAACATATGATTAATTTATTATTGAAGTTCGTTCACTGGTTTTCTCGATAGTTATATTGCACGGTTTCACAGCAATAACTAATAGTAAAGTGATGTAAAATATTTCATCTCATTGTACCAAATCTCTATTCAGTATATACATAAATGAAAAAAAAAATATATATATATAAAGTAGTAGAACATTTATAATTGAAATGCTCGACGGAATGACCTTATATAATTCAAATAATATCCAATGTCGAAAAAGACATTTGAGCAAAACATTGAGAGAAATCCTTCTTGTAAACTATATACTTATCTATTAAATATCGTTTTAAGTAAAATGCACGTACATATATGTATACGAAATAGTAAGCCCAAGAAATATGCTAAGCATCAGAACATGGTACCAGTGTGGAATGTCACAGACTGTTTAATGAAATATCTTTTAGACTGTGTCCAAAAGTTTTGCAGCATCTTCGTCTAGGATCCAATATAATTCTCCGTTGTGTGGTTGTACACGAGCAGCCGGTAAGCTTTCTCTATCTCGTAAGATTTTCTGTGAGATATTAAATTTAAAAATGAAAATATGGCTTTGAAATATGGCTTGTAATTTCAATGATATAATCACCTTAACAACTTCAGCTTTGCCAGATCCGGTAATGGGGAATATGCACTTTTTAGCATTGTTTATTACAGGGAGCGTGAGAGTGATGCGAGACGGAGGTGGCTTAGGTGAGTCGTTAATTGGACAGACCCACAAGCTTGATTCGTTCAAAACCTTATGGCCAGGAAAGAGAGAACACGTGTGTCCATCAGGGCCCAATCCCAAGAGAAGTACATCGAAACACGGAACACGATCAGGAGGAAAGAAAACAGATATCTTCTTAATATAATCTTTCGCAGCCTCTTCAGCTATAAATAGGACAATTTTATGAGGTAACAAACAAATCTTTCGAATTAAAGATAAAGTAGACTCAAAGATTTTACCGGATAAGTCGGAATTTATCTTTATGAATTGATCCTCTGTTACTGGTATTTTTCCGATTAATTTCGCTTTATATTCTCCATAAGTTGAGTCTTTACTGTCGAAAGGAACAACCCTTTCATCACAGAAGAAAAAGTGCCATTTACTCCAGTCGGTTGTGAGGGTGGGTAAACAGGTGGCCAACAGTTGTACCAAAGAACCCCCTAATAAATATAAGTATTTAATATATAAATATATTATACATAAATAAGAAAAATATTTGGATGAGCGGCTATAGATATTATTTGTACAGACATTTTTCACAGAGCTTTCTAATCACGAGATTTTCAAATTTTCAAATCTAAACAAATATGTTTGTTTACTCATTCTCTGGCAAACTAGTCGGTCTGATATTTTCAAAAAATTCGAGTCCCTTGAACCAATTTTAAAAAAGTTACACGATTCTTAAAAAAAGTTTACATTGAAATTTATATAAAAAAATTATTGTCCCCGACTGTATATCACCTTATATTATATAATTACAGAACGTCTTTCACATCATTCCTATTTAACCTATGCGTTTTTACATGTTAGAGGCATTGAAAAGAAAATGTGTGTGATAAAACAATTGATGTAATATCGAAATATTTTGAGAATGATAAATTACATTGATAGCGAATCATATCACCTGATAATCCAACTTTGAACGTTTCACCGCTAGCAAGTGCCTCATCGGCACTTGCTTGGAGAAGGTTAGACAAACATGACACCATAGATCCGTCCCGAGGGTCGATTAATATTTTCTCCATTATTTGCGACCGACTTTCAGACAGCTCTCGAATTTTTAGTCATACGTAAATCCAATGTGGAACTAACTAGGAAGTGCAAAGATGCAAGGTGTTATTTATACAATCAGAACAATGACACGTGTGATGATCTTGCGATAATTATTTTCCAAACGATACTAATCATAGTATATTCATTTATTTTAATGTACTATGATATATAATAAAGTGAGATCACAATATGGATCGCATCGTTGGGAAAAACAATTTGTGCTTGGCACAATTTCATTGATATAACCTATAATCAACAGTCTCGCAATATATCGATTTTGAAACCATGCTTCTCGATATTTTTCATATGGAAATGATCTCAATTTTATTATGAAACCTCAACTTCGAGAAATTTTCTCGTAAAACAAGGCATATTTATTTGTCGGCGAAAATCGAATTTTGCGATGGAGAACATGTTTCACATACTTACAGGGCTATCCACGTAACATAGAAATTCGTGTGCGTGAGAGGCAATAGTGCGACACCACCTCTTACTAAATAGAAAAGGCAAGTATAGTCAAGTATAGTCAGGGTAGTTTCACTCGAATAGGAGAACTGTTAGCACGAATTTAGTACAAAATAAAGATGTCACTACTGTGCAAGAGTAATTCTCAAAGTATCGTAGGCCGCTCAAGTCCTTAGCTACTCGATGGCTGCAGCTTTTTTTTTTTTTTTTTTATTTTTTTTTTATTTAACAATTTGAGCGTTTCGCCACTACACGGAATGGCGCTGTACGGAGGCTGAATTGTAGTTCAGAAGATCGCCGTTCGCGGCGCAACTGTTCGGCGGTTCGTTTCAAATTGAAATTTCAACTGCGGGAAAACTATGGGCTCCTTTACACGAATTAATTCGCTCTTTTGAGGAGGAGATCAGCACAGTCTAGCTACTATGAAATTTTCCTGATCGAAATGCGTTACCAGAACATTTTATTTATATTACTGAAAGCAGTTTCCAAGACATATAAATTATATTCTAATCATTTATAACAAGACTGTCGAGTTGGTCCGCTAGGCGTTCGATTTCGTGCTAACAGAAAAATACATTGAGTGACACTACCCTGGTTCCATTGCGTACACGGTTCTTTTTCACACAGCATTATTGCGCACACAATGTATATTTAAGAAAACAATTATTTTATATGTACATGTATAAATGTAGAATGAATTAATAAAGAGAATATAGTAAAATATATCATTGAATATATCAATTAAATTACCTATTCCTTACCGATACCTTTCCTTTCCCGAACTTCTCACTTATCGTTGAATCGGACTACTGAATTTTCAAAAAACTTTCCGCCGTCTGAATCGTCGTTGCGTTGTACTACTGAAATTCGGATACCTCCTTCGACATCATGTTCTCCTAATACAAAGTTTAATTTCCGAGGTTTTCGAAAATTTTCGCAAATTATCGACCGTCTGACTTGTCGTTGAGATATACTACTGAAATCCGGATACCTCCTTCGATATCATGTTCTCCTAATACAAAGTTCAATTTCCGAGGTTTTCGAAAATTTTCGCCGATTTTCGACCGTCTGACTTGTCGTTGAGATATACTACTGAAATCCGGATACCTCCTTCGATATCATGTTCTCCTAATACAAAGTTTAATTTTCGAGGTTTTCGAAA